>MU253808.1:0-88530 GCA_019669825.1 Calycina marina | reverse complement strand
GCATATGCTCTCGCATGTATTTACTCTTCACGCACTTCTTATAGTTTAATACTGAAACCTACCTTTGAGTTATCGAGGTCTGGCCTCTCACAGAAGAAGAACTTAGTTTTGGCAGTTTTTTACTGTTGTTGAATTGGATATAACCCATGTACGCAAGTCAGGAAAACAATCTACGCCAAATACACTTGCAATGTTAAAATAGGATGTGCCTGTTCGAGACTAGCTTCTAAAGTCCACGACTCTACAACCCCTTTCCACAGACAGTTGAAAAAAGAGAATGGACTTACAGAGGACAATGGTCCATACGTACAACAGACAGGAGGACTGGACAACCGAAAGGAGCTTCTTAAGTTCCTGAAAAATGAGGTAGACGAGAATACAGCTTCCTTTGAAGATGCTTTACTTAGTTGGATTGTCTACGATTGTCACCTTTACGACAACAGAATCGCCTTATTTCACACAGATGCTAAAGGTATCAGGGCTTGTAGTCTATTACACGTGGTTGAAGCTACAGAGGCTATCTAAGTACAAGAAGATTTGATTACCGTCTAATGCTACTGTCCTTGCTGATCTACATACCTAACGTGGAGATCCCAGAAGGTTATGTCACGTGCATACGTCGCTAAGACTAATCCACGGCTGTAAGTAACCCTTGACAAAAGGCTGGGGGCTGTATAGCCTGCATTCCAAAAGAGGGCGCAATCTCGAAGAAGCTAAGGCTTCGTTTGGATACTCTGGACAAACGACTTCAAGATCTTTTAGCTACAACTTGTTCAACAATCTCACTCTCTATTTGTGGGTGGACTTCTCAGAATAGCCTTTATATGATTGCTGTAAACGGCATTGGATTGATCCTGATTCCCAACAATATCGTGCTTGCCTGGAGTTTGTTGAGATTGATGGAAGCCATTCAGGAGAGAACCTCGCTGGTATTCTATATACTGCTCTCAAAACTCTTGATATCCGACAAAAGCTTTTTACGATTACTGCTGACAATGCTTCTAACAATCCAACTTGCTGTCGCCACTTATTAAAGACCCTTGAGCGCAAGTTTGATCGATATCTCTGCAACATTCCACTCCACGAAGAATCTAAGAGGTTTCAAGGCGAAGACAGATTGATTTCTTGTCTTGCAAATAACCTCAACCTTATTGTTGGCAATTTTCTTGCTGCTTTGGGCTCAGGTATGCATGAAGACGCCACACAATTCCTTGATCGAGTTACCAATGCAAAATGGTATAAAATTACACTTCCTGGACGACGAGGCGCTGTTGCAAAACACCGTATTGTAGTTCTATGGATTGATAGATCACCACAAAGACTTCAAGAATGGGACACTTGTGCAAAGAAGACACTCAATTACGATGTGAACATTCCATGGAGTTCAACTATGAGGTGATTGAAGATGCAGAGGATTGCATGGTTCCTTTAAATGATACTATAGAGAAGTATCCACAATTTCAAGACCTTTCCTTATCAAAGGATGATTGGCAACAACTTCGAGATATCAAGGCTGTCATCAAACATTTCAAAGATGTGAACCAACTTTATATATGTCCGCAAGACTATATTTCAAGTTGAAGACTCTTCTTTCTGATATTGTTCAAAAGAAGGGTGGTTTTGCTCGCTTTGAACATAATACTATCACTACAATAGAGCAAGCAAAGTCCAGGTTTGACAAGTATTACACATTTGCAAATAGACACGACGTGGATATTTATCATATTGCTGTGATATTAGACCTTTGTACTTGAGTCTCATGGATTCAAAAGCACGTGCAAAATAGGGAGCAAGTGATTGCACGAATCCGTGCTTTTTTGAAGGGCAGTTATCCTCCAGAGGATCAACTTCCTTCACCAAAAAAAAAACAAAGGCATAGCTCTAAAGCTTCGCTATCCGACGACGAGGATGAGGATGAAGATAAGCGTATTGAAGATATGTCTGATACAGATAGGTATCTTAATGACGCTTTAACAAAGCGTGGGAGTGGTGAAGGTAGATGGCTTTTTCACTGGTGGGAGAGTGAATGAATGAAATTCTATTAAGCGTCTTACAGAGAATCTGTGTGCGCTGATCATGACTAATCTCGAACTCTACCGGTCCGAGGCTCTAAGTGTACCCAGGGAGAAGCAGCCTGGCAGGCGGTAAAACCCCTTCGTTGTTTTATCTACAAGCCAATAATTATCTATCTAGCTGGAGCCTCCGTTGGGGAAGAGTGAACGCATTGCGCGTGGGAACAGAGCTATGTGGTGGTGGCAGCGTTAAGTGACGTGGTCGCTACAGCTGGTCGTTGGAGCTGTAGCGCCAGGCGATACTCTCGCAGCCGTCCTGTGGCTAAAAGCCACTTGGTGATGTTGGGGCATCGTTTGGGATCTTCAAAGGGATCGTTTAGATCTCGTCTTCCTCGTAGGGGAGGGAGATCGGCCCTATCTTCTACCAGTTCGCAGTCTAGGATGATATGAGCGACCGTTTCCTGGACCGCTCGGCCTCCTCTACATGCACACCACGATTCAATATCTGGTACCTGTATTCGTCTCAGATATTGCCTGAGTCGGATATGCCTGGACCTCACTTGCACAAGGCATGAGGCTTCACGCTTTGTGAGTTGATTGATTGATTGATTGATTGATTCATACACGGTTCCACCCATCCGTTGGATAGCTATGCCGGAATGGCCCAGCTTTGGCACCAGTTGCCGAACTGCATCTGCCTCAGGAGACGCACCTCACTTCATCACACTCGTGTGACCAGCAACCTCCTCCACTGAGCGGTCGGGCTTCTATCTACGCATATATACATATCCGTTGACAGAAGTGCTTTGTTTGTGACTGTGATATAAGGCTCTGACTCGGCGACCAGCTGTCCTCCTGTGTCTGCGGTCCCTAGATACCTGGTGGGCTACGGCCACAGTGAAGCCATGTTGCAACTCCGCTGGCCACAGCAACCGTGATTCCACGACCCCCCTGGTCCTCACAGGGAAAACCCTTCCCAACAGCGTTCTCTCTCGTCCAAATCGCCTCTTCTATACCGCCGCAACTCCAAACTCCCGTAGACCCCAACCCTCCCCAAATCGTGTGATTGTGTGCCCTTTGTGGGTCAAGTTCCTGCTGTGTGCTCTGTAAATTGGTGATGTTGTTTCGATGAGGGGTCAAGAATCTGCCGGGCAGGACTGCGGTGACAGGAAGTGGTGATGCTCTCCCAGATCCGCAGAATTGTGTATGCTGTGTGTTTGTTTTGTTGTACTGTGTATGATGTTACTGCATCTGAGATCTCGGTGATCCGATCGAGGCTGTGTTGAGGTAGGAAAACCCTGAGGAGTTGCTGCCGGCTTGCACGAACGCTTCATTGCAGCCACCTTCCTCCAATGCTGACCACCGCCCGTGGCCGCCCCCAGCACAATCCCATCTGCCACTATGACCGGAGCCGCGCGAGAGTTGTCGGGCCCTAAGGGCGTCGGGGATCGAGTGCGCGAGTCGTTCGTCCGCCGTCCTACTAGCCACGCTGTTGACTTGAGCATGACGGGTTGGCAGCCGCAGGATTCGAACCTACCAGCACAAGCTGTTTTCCTCGACTCTGGCCATGAGAAGAGTATATACAGCAGGTGCTCACCAGAGAGGCAGTGCCAGCTACCTCTCCAGCCGCCTAACTCTATGTACGAAACACGCACCTAGTAATGCAAAATAATTACTACTTACAGTCCCATCTACTAGATGCACAACCGAGAAGCGGTGTGCAATATAATATCCACCACCGCACATAATTGAATTCACGGATAGTTATACTGAAAGTCAAACCAAGCATGCATTGAATTAACCGATGCCTGCTCTCCCGTGTGTGAACTTTCCCGAAGTGAGCCGCGAATTAGCTTGATCCTTCCGACCAGCTTCAAGGTCCACGCTGTTGCACGCATAGTTCAAGCTTGTCTAGTACAAGGATAAGGCACATCGCAAAAAAAGTTTAAGAGGGCTTCTGCGTACTCGTCGTACTTTGCACTGCGGAAAACGACAGGCAGACGTGCCTGATGCGAATTGCATGTGTATAAGACCAAGCCGTTTACGGGCCTGATGTTGTCGATCTCTCCCGCTATCCCCGAATACCTAAGATATTTTGCGGGGGCGGGTCATGTTTTCCTGGAGTTCTTGGGGTAGTCCCCACCTAGGTAGATACAGAGATTCAGAGTTTTAGACAATACAAGCTGGTTATGACTCGATGGATGCTTCATGCTCTCTCCGTTATCATCTCTATAATCTGCACAATGTCGCGAAATGACGAATAGCTTCTAAACCATTGATGAATCTCCCAGAATCAGGTCTGCTCTACTCACAATTTCGCCAACTCGCTTAAAAAAGGAGACCCCGACAGCTCTCCAAGCGAGCCAACCGGCAAGCATTCCTCTTGATCTATATTGTGATCTATATAAGTCTTTAGATATGGCCAAAGTAGCTCTCGTTACTGGTGGAGGTACGTTTAATCTCGTCTTCCAACACTTTTTCTAATAGCTCCCTCAGCATCGGGCCTTGGTCTCGCAGTAGCAACCTCCCTTGCATCCAAAGGATGGAAAATCTCCATAGCAGACTTGAGTGAGAACTCCGGGTCCGCAGCAGCATCCTCACTCAGAGGCATCTTCCACAAGACCAACGTAACCGATTACACATCCCTTTCCACCGCCTTCCAGAAAACCTTCGACGAGTTCGGGCAGATTGACTTCGTATTCGCCAACGCCGGCATAGTCGAGCGCGATAGCTTCTACAAGAAGTTCCCAAGCTCCGGTCCACCTCCCCCGCCGGATATGCTGAGTGTGGATATCGATTTGAAGTCTGTGATTGCCACGGGATATCTGGCGCAGCATTACATGCGCTTGAATCCGCACGGGAAAGGAGGGGTGCTCGTGTCGACATCTAGTGTAGGAGGAATTTATCCTGCGCCATTCTGCCCCATGTACTCGGCTGCGAAACATGGTGTCATTGGATTCACAAGAAGTGTTGCGAAGCATTTCTACTTGCATGACAAGATCCGTGCGAACGCGATCCTACCGGGCACGATGAAAACTGCGTTGCTAAGTGAGAAGGAATGGCAAACGTTTGGAGAAACGGAGTGGACACCTATAGAGAAGGTGGTAGAGGTGGTGGAGATGCTAATTGACGAGAAGGATAATCATTGGGGAAAGACGGTGGAGATTTCGGGGGGAGATCACTTCTTTAGAGAGCAGGCTGAGTATTGCAATGCGAGCATGAGAAAGGTGATGGAGGCGACGGATATTGAGCAGATTTAGATTCTGGTTGCGAGTGCTAGATGCTTCTGTCTGTATAAATGAGTGAGCTGTAGATAGATTGATCCCAGCCTGGAATATACTTCTGAGACGGCTTTCGCTTCGAATAGCTACTAGGCTGTTGCCGACATTCATGGCAGGACATACATGGCTGTGACTGCTTCGTCATCCGCATTTTTCTTAGAGTCACTTGCTTCAGCTTCAGCATATGCTTATCTTCTCTTATCACACAACTCCCTCAAAACCTCGCCGTCTCCCAGTCTGTAGCTCTAGAATCAACACCTCTTGTCCATATCACGTCTCCCGGTGAAAGTCTCTCTTACCACCCCAACCTCGAGCAATGGTATGCTCCAAGTCTCGTCATCTTCGACCTGGAAACCAGGCCCAGGGATTCCTACTTCTTCAACTCGCTTTACTCTCTTGTTATCCCAAGACGTACTATAAGATTCATCCAAGTGACCATTCCAATCCAAACCCCTCCGCTTTCAAACTCCAGTAGGGAAGTCATCCGCTTTGCTTCTCCTGCTCCATGGCGTATCACTTGCTGACTCCATGCCCTTATTCCTCTTCCGGTCGCTGGAACGCTTCTTGTCCCACTTGGGCCAATTGGGATTCTCAGTATCCTTAAAGTCTATACCAGGAGTTCTGCTCCCGATCGGCCAATCCCTTTTAAGCAAGTACACGTTTCTCTCCTTGCCCCAGTCTTGTTCGTCAGTTGTCTCTGAGTCTCGTCTGCACCAGTCTAGTTCATCAGATTTCGCTGAGTCTTATGCGTTCCGAGCGATGTTGGCACTCTTCATGCCAGGTAGGCTGGCAGTTCTTCTCTTGCCCCAGTCTTGTTCGTCAGTTGTCGCTGAGTTTCGTCTGTCCCAGTCCAATCCATCAGGTTCGGCCGAGTATCGTGCGTTACGATCAATGCTGATTCGCTCCATGCCTGGTGGCTGTAATTGTGCATCTCTTTGCCAGCTATCAAGGCTGCCAAATCCTACGCCTATTGAGGACGGGATGCTGAGTGCGAAGTGAGCGAGTACTAGTGTAGTGACGAGAGTGAAAAGAGCGGGCATATTGAAGAAGGTTTATCGACACGTTTGTGAATTGGGATATGATGTAGTGGAGCTGGAGGTGCAATCTGAGCTTCTTCGTTGTTGTATACTACGAGACAGGTACTTTATTTGAAGACAGGTTATATGACTGGGTATCTAAGAGCAGGAACAAAAGGACAGGGAGTATTTATGCTCATTCCAGTTATCATCTGGACTGATGTGATCAGGCTCTGTTCAAAGGTGATGGGGAAAATGGGGAGGGGATGCGTTGCGCAACAGACAAACTATCAGACCGGCTACCAGACTGTTTCATGAACCAGAGTCCCAACAAAAACCTCTCGAACGACAAATTATCTCCAGACAACCAGAACAAGTTGGTCCTCACTACTTTCTGATATCATAGCCGTCGAATACGTCCCTTGCCGGTGGAGTGATGGCCGGCCGGAACGAAATTTTACCCAAGCATGTAACCTGGGTCGACACATCACGATTCAATCAGGCTGCTATCTCACTTGAAATATCTACCAGTTTTAAATATCGCTGTACTTGCTCTAAGTGAGAAAATTTGCTGAGCATCTGATGCTCAGTCGGCCGTGCTGATTACTGATGAAGTAAGCCGAGGAACACGTTGCGCATGGCAATACAAGACAAGATAGACTCCATTGCGCAAGAATGATGGGTCTCTCTATGGCGGGCAACTTGCGCTTCCTGAAAAGGGAATCCTGCGCTTACTACGCCGATGTACTAGATAGGTCTGTCCCGTGTAACAATTAGCCGTCCCGGAAGTGGCCACAAACCGTGCATTTACTAAAGTTGAGCCTCGGTCAAGCAAGAGCTCACTGAACATAAGTAACTTCCCAAAAGCACATCCTAACCTGTCACTCGCGAAGCACTTGCGACCAAGAGTAGAGGCGATGTCAATCTTTTCAATGTTGCATGCTACTTGCTGCTTTGGAAAACTTCAAACCAGCGACCTTTGCAAATAAAATCAGACACGCGAAATAGCACACGCCTATCAGAATACCATGACTTGAGAGGCGTAGTATGATACTCCATCTTTACCCCAAAGTCCTACTACTCGTAGATAGTGGTGGCTAGCAACAGATTGGCGGACTCTGCCTCTCTTTTCCAATCAGCTGGCACTGGCTTGGCTTCACATTTAAATTCTGGAAATCTGTCGTTGAGGGGCTTGGCTTCACGCTTCCAACCCGCTCTCTTCCAATCGGACGCCTCTGGTTCTGCATCGAGCTTCCAGTCATGAGCATCGCCAGGCGCAGGCGTACCAAGTGCAGCGTGCACGACGGCGAAGACAGTGACATAATGGTCTTGCAGGTGTGCATAATAGTATGTTGGAGTGCATAAATCGTTTGAGTGGGAGTTTGCGTAACTGGTCTGAGTGAAGGCTTGTAAGAAGATATGCTGTGGTGGAATGGCTGACGAATATTTGAAGCGCATTAATGTGAGTCTTGCAGACCGAATGAGCGGTGAGAAAGTGGATTTATATGTCTTTCCTCGTCGTCGCTAAGCGCGAGAGTGGTGTGATATACCAAGGGCAAGCGTGTCGGCGTCAATAGATACTTGGCAGTTAGAAGGAGCTGAGGTGAGATGAGGCTGTTGCCTTCCTCAGAGACGCCGGATTGCAGGCAATGTGGTTCTAGACGGCGAGGCTTCCGCCCAGCGCCAGCAGAGTCTCAGGATGGTGAGCGTCTCTGCATTCACGACTGAGATTGAAGTCTGATGGCCATACTCGCAATTCTTACCAGATTGGAGGTGGGAGGCCACGCTTTGTCGGTGATGGTGTGTCTCATGGTAGTGGTGTTTGCGACTCAGATGCAACAGACTTACTTGGCAGGCCAAGAGGAGGAATGGTATCATGCGCCTGTGTCCTCTTTGCGCGAGACGAATCGCCTTACAGAAAGGGATGCCTGCTGGCGAATGCCGTCGGATTGAGCAACTCACAAATATTTTTGGGTTTGGAGATGGCGTAGTGTTTGGACTTGACAGAGGTTGGTGTTTCGATGTGAGGGATGTAGGAGACTGAATAGGCAAACCAAATGGCAAACTGTTCTGACGTGGGGTGAGACTTCTACATACGACATTACGAGTGCTGACCAGCAACGATTGTCGCGACAAGCACGAGCTTAAACGAGTCCCCAACACTAGACACAATCAACCTAAACACTTTTGTCGTCACGGCTATATTTCAAGCATGATATTCCTACACATGTATTTTTAACAGCGTATACACAATCAACTTGCAGCGTCAATCTCGCATTTCACCCATTTTTCGAGCCCGCCGCGCGCTATGATCTCTTGCACATTTGGCGGGAGTTCTCCGACCTTTTGACTCCATTCCTTTCCATCGCCTTCACGGATCGTGACTTTACTTCTCCGCACATCCCATGTGAAATGCCATCCCGTGCGTCTTGTCAACAACTTCTCTTCAACTGGCGCCGTCTGTGTTCCTGATGGCGTACTATCCAGACTGTCTTTATTCAGTCTCGGTTCTGTGACTTTCGAGTCAGTCTCCACTTTCTTGCTCGAAAATTCCTCTCTTAGTCTTTCAACAAGACGCGGTACTTCGACGCCCATAAGTGCATTGTTTATGCTATTTCTTTGGAAAATGTTGCCAAACGACCCAGCTACAACCAAAGGAATTTGTTTAGCAAGAATAGCGGTGGCAGCCTGCTCTCTCGAGCTCCCGCATCCAAAATTGAAACCTGAGACGAGAATATCCCCAGCGTTGACTTTAAGGCCAAACGAAGGATCGTAGTTCTCCATGCAGACTTTCGCCATGGTGGCAGTGTCAATATTATCTTGGTAAGTGTATTTGCCAGGGTAGATGCCGTCTGTATTTATGTTATCGGCGTCGCAGAAGACGATCTCGCCTGAGACTTCTGATGGGAAGCCTGGGAGGATAGCTGTTAATACCTCATCACCCTCTCCCTTCGCAAGAGAAGAAGGTGATACCCCGATAGAAGATTGAGCGCCCTCGACAAGAGCATCAGCTTCAGCGATGAGCTTGTCGAGCGCTTCTTCGATGCTGAAAGCGCGATCAGCTTCAGCGATCCCACTGCCTTCGCCAATAACGACTTTCTCGACGCCAACAGGTTTCTCATACCATCCTGGTCCGCTAATCTTCCCACTTAAAGCGGACGCAGCGACGACTTCAGGGGACGCGAGATATGCTTTCGCATCCGGTGAGCCCATGCGGCCTTTGAAATTGCGGTTGCTAGCTGAGATACCAACTTCACCTGGCTCAAGGAGCCCAGTGCCGAGGCCAATACAAGGGCCGCAGCCAGCTGGGAGGGCGATAGCGCCGGCGTCCATGAGAGCTTGCCAATCGCCTGCTTCTTCGGCAGCGGTTTGCTCGGGGATTGAGGCGGCTGCAATGTAAAATTCTACTCCTGGGGCGATCTTTGCTGGGGAGCCAGACGAGGAAGCATCTTTGAAGACTTTAGCTGCAGCTGCTAGATCGGAAGCACGGGAGTTGGTGCATGATACGAGGTAAGCTTTGTTCAGCTTGATGTTCTGTGTCTCGAGCTTATTGAGGGGTGTGGCGATCTTGACGGAGTTGGGTCCAGAGACGTAGGGGGAGAGGGTGGAGAGGT
The DNA here is from genome assembly GCA_019669825.1 of Calycina marina. Classification (NCBI taxonomy): domain Eukaryota; kingdom Fungi; phylum Ascomycota; class Leotiomycetes; order Helotiales; family Pezizellaceae; genus Calycina; species Calycina marina. Next base: position 78,607 of record MU253808.1, on the reverse strand, counting down.
TGAGGTAAAGAGATTTGGCGTATTTAGCACCATTGTCGGCTTCCATCTTGGTTTCCATAAGAGAATCGATCCGGGGGTGAGTGAAGCGGGAACTGAGTGCTTCTGGGGCGTCGAAAAGGGCGGATGTTGTGGCTTTGCTTTTCATCCAGGCGCGGAGGATATTGTCTATGGGAAAGAGACCAGTAAGAGCTCCCCATTCGGTCGTCATGTTCGCGATGGCTAGTCGGTCATCTATTGGGAGTGATCGCATAGTCTGTTCAGCGCCTACGAACTCAATGCCGTGGTTCAGGACCTCGTCGTTGTTGAAGAGGCCACAAAGTGCTACTATAACGTCCTTTCCTGTAACCCCCTTCGGCATAACACCGGTGAAGGTGACCTTGGCAATAGGTGGTATCTGCCACCATGTCTTTCCTGTTGCCCATATAGAGGCGGCATCTGTTCGTACCATGGCAGTTCCTAGACATCCTACACCTCCATACATGTTGGAGTGACTGTCACTAGCCACTGTCATAGTTCCAGGCCATGCATATCCTTCTTCCACCATAATTTGATGTCCAATTCCTCGTCCAGCCGGGTAGAAGTCAGCTCCTTGTTTCCCAGCGAACTCTTCTATCTGCTTATATTTTTTGAGATTGCTCTCAGACTTGTTCTGTACATCGTGGTCCAGGGTCATGACAATCTGCTTGGGATCATGGATCTTGGTCGCTCCAATGGACATAAACTTCAGTGCAACGGGCCATGAGTTATCGTGCGTCATGCAGTGATGAGGAGAAAGCGTGACATAGTCGCCAGAGAGAACTAATTTGTTCGGCGCAAGACCTAGAGAGTATTTTTGGACAATCTTCTCCGTGAGAGTTTGGGATATCTTGGGCGCAGAGGATTTAAGGGATGAGAGGATGGCAGAGTCTTTGGATGCTTCGGTCTGGGCATGGAAGACATCTAGTTTTCTCTGTGCTGAGGAGGCGAGCGCTCGATAGGGAGATCGTAACGCTCGTAGAGGTAGAAGATTGGTTGATGGTCGTGCCCGTAGGCTTTGACCTAGTTTTTGCTGGACACTTGTTAGTATAGACAGTCAAGTCAATTAGCATTTGATGTACTTGCTGCTATCATTTTGGAAGCATTGACACACTCTCAATTCACTGTATCGAGAGTATCGTAGGTAGGTAGCGACTGTTCTAATGATAAATAGAAGTCACTTGGTTTTCCCCAGACTCAGAAATATAATTTTACATGGGTTTTGCGACATCGCTACCTAGGGCTTGGAAACTGGCAGCATTTGGTTCGCTGAAAAACATGATCAGAGCCCATAAAACAAGGTAAGAGGCAAACAATGGAATGCTGGAACTAGCAGCTAGCCTGTTATGACCACTTGCATATCTATGTCGGATGGAAATCTGGGAATAGCTTCATTTTCATCATAGTCTGGATGTTGGTGTTTATATTGTATTTACGCATGTATATTTGTTAGAACTTGCACTGCCTAGGTACCTAACCTACCTTATGGATGCTGGCCACCTATTGTTTTTATCCCCTGCTCTTACGACAACACCACATTGCCAAATATACGACCACCTCCTGTACACCAACCATTGACCTGTATTTTTACATACAAGCTCTTGGACTATACTTCTGCATTAATTGAAGCTTCACTCTTTTGCTGTCATACGCATTACTGCATTCCCTCGTACAGCTACCTCCAAGCATAACAACTTCCCTCCCGAGACAAGACAGGCCACACCGCAGACCATCCAACAGCTCTTGCCCAGTATAAACCGTTGTCTACGATGCTGCACCTTCCCATATAACACACAATTTGGTTACGATCCAGAAGACTTCAATGACTGGCTGTTACTCTGCACCATACACCTCTACACTTTATCAATATCATGCCCTACGAATAAAACATCGTTCATTCTTCTAATACTATGTGACAACGTCTGCGAAGCCTCCTGGAACACTAATCACGCAGAGGGTACAACAAGATGGACTCTACCAAAACTCCTCTCTCCTCTGTCCCACGCTTCAATCGCCGACTAAGCCCATATTCTGCCGCCTCATCTCCAACCATTACCTCAGGCCGGCAGCGATATACAGATGATATTCTCTCCGATCTCTCTCCCACATCTACCTTCGAGGCATTCACCACACCTTCAGGGAAACTACGTGATAGCATTGAAGCTGCAACACCAGTTGAGCGCGCATTCGGCATACGCGCAACTCTAGCAAGTAAAAAGATACAAGAATGGGTCATAGAGCTATCTGCTTGGCCATGGCCGGAAAATCCTGGCCCAGAAGGCTTTGAGCTGCCCACCGTAAGGAGACGGAAACTCGCATATAGATCCAATGAGAGGCAGCCGCGAAGTGGTTACCCAGAACCCGTACTCGAAGACATCGACCCTTCGGAATACATGGGCAGCCTACCAACCCACGATGTTCTTGCATATGAGGTCCGCATTGAGGAGATTCAGGAAGACATGGATGATCTCAATGTTGAAGAGATCAAACGGACTGTCTTGAACAACTACTTCTCGTCTAATTCTCGGCCTTCCTCTGCATCCTCGACCCTCGCTCCACCATCGTTTGACTCGGGACCCTTGCGTTACACGAAGATGGATGACTTTGCGGCAGTTGTGGCAGCTACGGTGTTACATGCCCTTCCGAATTTGTCACGGCTGACCTGCTTGATGGAAGTTTGGAGTACACGACTTGGAGTGCTCAGAAAGGTGCCATCTATTCTGGGAATGTTGAACGATGCAGAAGTTGCTCTACAGTCGGGATGGCAAGCTTTCCAAGTTCCCGGGATCCGACACAGTGGCGAGAAGGTAGAGCGGTATCTGGAGCGTGCGACTTTTGAAGTTATGCGAAATGTGCTACAAGACAAGGTCACCACTCTAGGCCGAGATTTGGATCGCATGTTGGATAGATTGGAAGGTCGAGAAGATACCTTACCGGAACACTGGTTAGATCGAATGGAGGCGCTTGAGACGGACTATGGAAGTTGGGTGGTAAGCGGAGATAGGAAAGTCCGAGAAGGCGAATGGGCTCGATTAGAGCAGCGAAAGAAAGAGAAAGCCAAGCAACAGAAGAAGGATGAAGATTCTCGAAAAGTTGCATCTCTTCACGAAGAACAGGCTATACGAGAACGAGAGGAGCAAGCTAGATTGGTAGTTGAAGCGGCTAGATTGAAGGCGGAATTAGCACGAAAAGAAAGGGAAGAAGATATGCGATTAGAGCGCTTGGCAAGTGAAAAAGCCGCCATGCTTGAAGAGCAGAGGGTGCAGAAGATCATAGACGACGAGATCCGATCACGGATCGAACAGCAGGAGAGCGCTGCAAAGGCGGCCCGCAAAGGAACGCTCCGTAATGCTGATCAGGTTGATGGACCAGAAGTCTTCGAATCTTCAAATCATGCAGGCCACTTCCCTTACCACCCACTATCGTCCGAACGGCCAACCCAGATCGTAGCTTTCGACGGAGTACCTGACTCACAAGATTACGAAACATCGGACGATCGCCCAATGAGTAAAGATGTAGAACGAACGATAACTCATCAGCACAAAATTCGTCCAAAATTCGATGAAAGTCTGCAAAGCTTCGATGGAAACTCCGAGTCAAAAATTGAGCCATCTTACGATTACGACCCATACGGCAGACCGGGACATGGATCTCGTGCAAGGGAAAAACCTACATCTAGTGAAATCGGACCGGGAAAGCGAAACCCCCTACCTGATGAGACTTTACAAGTCAAGCAGAGACATTCACCAGAAAGTCGTTGGAATAGAGGTCAGTGGCTGATCGATGAAGATCTGATGCAGGGCCTCTCTGGCGGCCTTCGCCTAGATGATGCTACGGAAGCTCGCCTTGCCAAAAAATTCGGAAACAAGAACGAGACCAATACGCATAAGTATGCAGGTATCAGTGACAGTCAGGTGGCTCGAAATGCTGCTTTCATGAAGAAGCACAATCTGAAACCTCAACGCACAAGGCCTGGTCGACGCACGGAGGCTAGTGAGTTTGATGGAACCGACGATATAGACGATGAGGATGAAGTCCCGGACAATGCGGTAGAAGTTCCTTCCCAAAATCAAGGTAGTTCGACTGCCGTGGGCGATGGTCTTCGCAAAATTGTAGATTCAAAGCACACACCAGATTCGGAACAACCACCTAGTCCAGTGCAACACTTCAGACGGCGTTCAATAGCAGGTATCGTCGATGCGGTCTTCCCAACAAGAATGCGATCACCGACCAATCCTTCAAAACGCACACCATTGTCTCGCAATGCCTCAATGCGTGCTCGGGCTGATTCTTCGACGGCGGAAACTCAGACTTCTCTACCCCCAAGTCCATCGGATTTACTACGATTTAACAATGCTACTTCTTGGGTGGGCTCACCGCTTGCACCGGAAGAGACTGTAGTCAAAATGAGAGCTAGTGTATCCAGCCAAGGGGGCCGCAGTCAACAAACTGTTATGTTCATACCATCTCCCAAGGCTGAAAAGTCTGCGGAGCTGCCACCTCAAGTAGATGGTAGCTTGACCGCACCACAGAATGCAATATTGGCTACGAAGTCTAAGCCGGGGGACTCATACTTCGATAGACCTGCTCCTTCTAAGAGACATAGCCGCAATTTCTCTCTTGTTTCTGGGTACTCTATAACATCTCCATCACCCGAACTTCGAACTGCTGAGCCTGGAAAGTACTTGCGTCACAATGTTGTGGTCACACCGACTAAGCCAGCCAGGAGTGAACCAATCACTCCAGAGGTCATAAGCATGTCACCAACCATGGTAGTTGGCGAAGTTATGCCGAGCTTGGCTTCACCAAGTTCCAGCGATGACCCATCTGAAGCTGAACCGCCATCTATCAACTCGTTCGATGGGATGAATGAAAGTAAGATGAATACCCACGAGCTTGGCGAAATAGGACAGTGCTATACTCCTGACCGTCCTAAACGATCTTCGCGGGTTTTGCGGAAGTCAATAAGTAAAGCTGTACCAGTATTGGCCCCGTCGAAGAGAGCAAGCCTTCAGACTCTACGCACGGCTGATGGAATACCTCCCCCAAATCTCAATGGTCTGTCAACGAAAATCGCGCAAGCAATCTCCGAACAACCAACAGCTCTTCCTAATCTACGAATTGAAGATCTTCCCGTCTTTGGTGACGGAGGCTCTGCTATGTCTACCCTGACTAGTCCTCTTCCATGTCAGGGATATGAATGCGCTTGTGTTTGCCCACGCTGTACCGCTTTTTCTCCAAGCAATGCTAAGACACCGGATGAGGAGCCAGCTTTTGATAACTCATGGACAGAATCTCAGAGTGCCGACCGACGCAACAGCTTGAGTATTGAAAGCCCACAATTGCCCGAACATCGCAAGTCGGTATCTGAATCATTAATCACGGATCGTATCATAACCGGAAAAGGTTCGCCAATCATTCGACCTAATATGACTACTATTGTGGCCGACATTCCACCTACGGTGATCAGCATCAACAGTGCACCTACATCTCCTGTGCGATCTTCATCGCCCAATGTTTCTCATCCAGTTGGTTCTACTCTAAAGAATGGGATAACTACAGATGACCAGATGCAAGCTCAACTATCCAGTCTCTTGAAGTCCATCCCTACCAACATTCGCTTGAACAACGAATCGGCTCCAGAGATTGTTTTTGCAACTCGAATGGCTCCATCTAATGGAGATTCGCTTCAAGTCCGCAAGAGTCGCTGCCCTCTCCCTAAATACGCTCGCCCATCATCAAGTCTATCAACTCACTCACCATCCAGTCTGTCCGTTCGCTCTACTACACCTGCATTTACTTTACAGCCCGTATCAACGAAGAACATCGCCCATCACTATAACACTCACTCTGATATCCGTGTTTACCATCTGTCTAGACACGATGATGCTCCTATCAAATTGCACATCAGACGTGTAGGTGAGCATGGCGATCGACTCATGGTCCGCACCGGTGGCGGATGGGCAGATCTAGGAGAATACCTCACAGCATACATCAGTCATCATGGTCGACGCATTGCAAGCGGGACAGCTGAAGATAAGGTTGAAGTGCAGAATCTCGGCGCAGGAAACCGAAGTGTTTCTAGGAGCGGCACCACGCCTACCGTTCGTCCTCGAAACATCTCCTTCGATAATGGCGGTGGACGAGAGAGCCCTGTTCACAGGCCATCTAGTGTTATGGGTACAGCTCGACCACAATCTAGTTTTACAGTCCGAAAGGTGCGACGTAGTATTGGCGAAGTATCCGGCCAGAGCAAGTACGATCCCACAACGCCAAGAGCTGCAACCGCAATGGGCCATTCCGCCGCTACGACGCCACTCTCTGAATCTTCTATAGCAGCGTCTCGTATCAGTTGGACTGAGTCGCCAGATGATCGCAATAACGAGCGCGAACCACCGACACCAGAACGTCTGGAGGCAAGAAGTAGACTCACGAGTCTGGGCGGTTTAGGAATGGCAGGACCGAATAGTGGGGGAAAGAAACAGATAAGTCATTCCGCGCAGGAATGGGTGAGGAGTACGACAGAGAAAGTGAGGGTTGCGAGTGCGGAGAAGGAGAGGGAGAAGGCGAATGCGGCTGAGAGTCGGAGGGGTAGTGGATGGGGTGAGGAGAAGAGAAGGCTGTTCAAGCAGTAGAGCTCCTCACGTGTGGAAGTGTGTCATACCAAGGCACTGCGTCAACAAGGGAAAATATCGACTTTTATTAAAACGGAAGCATAAAATGGATAGATAGATTGGCTGGGACAGGATGGGAAGTTTATACCCTTTGTGTTTTGAGTATGTGTGTAGAGATTGAGGAAAGGGGGTGGGGGAGCGGAGTATTTGATAGATGAATCAAATTGTACTGTATCCCTTGTTCGAGAGTTGAAGCGTTCTGCCTCTGCTGATGATTGTGGATACTGAAAGTGAGTCATGAATCATACAATGTGGCAGACTGGTTGGCTATGAAAGGAGTCTTCGTAGACGTCGGTCAAGCAGGTAACGTATCGGTATAAGGCTTTGGTTCAAGCACAGGAAGCTTGGGTTTGGCGGCTGTGGCGACCATGGATGGTACTTTGTGTTTCGAAGCCATGCTTGATCCCCGGAGCTGCGATGAGATATTAAGCTGAGTGCTATTGTTGCTCTCTGCTGTTGTCGCTTTGTATGCTGTCGTTGATAGCATAACATAGCGAGGATTTGTTAAATATTCGCAAGTGGAGTCTATTTCAAACGTGTGGCTGTCATTCCTCAATAGTGTTGATGTGCATTACAAACATGACCCTCAAGTAGCTCCACGTGTGGGTAGTCTCGCAATTGGCATTTGCAAAGAGCGACATGTTACAGTAAGAGATCCCGTGAAGATGCTGCAACGTTCGCTTTAGAGTATGATCGGTCAGCATCTTCTATGTTCTGCGGTTACAGAATTAACTATCGGTTGAGTCTCGGTATTTATAGAGATGCTGCGGGTCAAAGGGCTGATCACGGCATTGCGAGAAGCTAGGCGGGTGGTTGGAGGGCAGATGTTGGATGTTGGGTTGACTATGAACGATCGGAAATCAATTAGTGAGTGAATTGGGGATTATTTCAGGACGCCCTGTTTTGAATACTGGAAATCAGAGAATGGCTGCGTTCTTGAAGCACGTTCAATGGACAATATGAGGTAGGTTCCGGTCCCCTATCTTCGGCAGATCGATAGGAAATGGATGAGGCAGTATGCAACATCTGGTGATAGTGTTGCTAAAACAGATCAAGCACGGGGCTTCAATAGTGCCGTCCTGTTTTCGCTTTATATACTGTTTTTGTCGTCAGCAGCTTGACTACTATTGTGTCAAGCTTGCGATTTATGGACCAATTCCGCCATGCTGGTATCCGCATCATACCAATCAGAGTTGATCTCGAACTTGGACCAAATCTCCCGAATGAAGATTGAGAGCTCCTTAGTGCCACCGTGGTAGACTTCGGCGTCAGGATGAGCTGGAGTACGTTGAGATGCAGAGGGGAGAAGATGAGGCCAGACATCCTGAGTTGACCGATTTTGAGACTAGTATCTGTGACTTGTAGATTGGCTTGCTTGAGGGAGGCTTTGAGAGTGTCAACTTCTTGTTTAAGGGGGATGACTAGTTCTTGTGCTGCGCGTCGTCGATCAGGAGAGCAACATGCTGATTGTATAGCTCAGCGTAAATCTCACGGAAGTTCAAGGGGGAGACAGCAAGGTTCGCGATCTCTTTCTTGAATACAGGATTGTATTGCTTGAAAGCTTCGTCATAGTCGGAGTATTTTTGGATTGCAGAGAGGGGGAACTCTTGGTCCAAGGCGACCCATTAATCGGGATTTTCTTTAGGGTTTGACAAGTGTCCTTGGTTCTTTTCTTTAGCTTCTTTGGTCGTTACGCTTTGTGCGTTGGTCGTAATTCGCAATTCGTTTTCGTGACAGATTCTTCGTGATTATTCTTCCTTTCTTATGTCACAAGTAGGGTCTACGCTCTATGGCTGTAGAAGTGTGGATGATTGGAATTGGTAGACTTTGTGTCAGGGAAATACAGAGCAATTTCGTATATGAGTAGTCAAAACGTCTACGAAGAGGTAAGAGTTGCAAAGCAAGCTCTCGAGATATTTACAGACTCGTTCCGAAAGAGGCTTAGCCCAGCACCACAGCACGCTAAGACGCCCTATCACATGACCCCTTCCCCATCACCGAAGCCTCGACGCCGCCCAACTACAAAGTCTCTCGAAGAATATGCCCGTCGAGTACAAGAATGGGACGCAGAGAAGCCTTATCAAGTAGAATTGTAGGTGAAAGGTAATGTAACGACTCAAAAGTACTACGTACAGAGGCTTCTACCTATATACTGTCAAGCGATCGAGTCCATGCGGGATATGGACGATAAACCCCGGCTTTTACAAGATGGTGAGCCTTCTCATGGTATGCGAAAGAAGGGACTTGTGCAGGAGTATGAGGCTATTCACGACATATAAAATCACTCCCACCCTGTGCAGAGCCCTGATTTAAAGCCTATCGAAGATATCTGGGCTGTTCTAAAGCAAAGATTACGGCGTAGGATCTTCGATTTGGAGGAGATGAAGCAGGCTTTACAAGAGGAATGGGACAAGATTACCATGGAAGAGATCCGATTACGGATCGCCAATATGTCTAGAAGATGTGCAGAGCTCGCAAGCTCTAGTGGCAAGCCGATTCGAGGTACTAAATGGTGAAACGGCATTGTAATCAATATATAATATCACTTCTTACTACCCTCGAGATTTTGGTGGGGCTGAGTCATCCGCCATGAATTCGACACACACTTTTGATCACAGATTCTCTGTAAGACACTTAATAGAATTTCGTTCGTTTGAAAACAGCAATCAAGCTACGTGGTACCTTTGACTCAGGCATATGGAAAGGTCTCCTACACCAGGCATCTACGTCAGAGCCAGCTGTCCTCCATGCTGTTCTTGCCCTGAGCCATTTCCATAGGCACGGCATGGCGCATAACAACCATGACACGACTGTCGATAGCGAGAACACATTGTATTACAGCAGTAAATTAGAGATATATGTCATTTCCGTCCTCGGTCGTCGACCACAACAGATTCGCAACCGTGTTGCCCTTATTATTTGCTTTATTTTCGTCTGAATTTCTTTCGCGATCATGCAACAACTGGATTATTTCACCTTCCACATGGGATCAATATACTAGAAGATATGCAAAAGCAACTCAGCAGAGCATAGTAGGCAATTAATTGATCGACGATTGGATTATCGAAGCCTACAGCAGGTTGCGTCTCCATATGGAGCCTTTAGTACCAACATTTTATCGTCACTTTCGAGTGCATCGATCACCCCGTCATAAGCCACCCACTTTGATCTATCGTTTGTTCAAAGTCGGCTTGGGTTAAAAGCTTCAACGAATACATCAGTAATGCGGACGGCAAGGAGCATTGCGACGTTCAAACAGGCTTACCAACTCCCATTCGTCTACCATAGAATGCTGTCATAATGACGAAACCATGCTTGCGACTCCACGGCGAGTCGACTTTTAATAGCGCTACTTCCGAACTCGCGGCTGTGCTATCACATTCGATTACGCTGCTTGAATTATCCTCGTCAATTGATCCGCTTCAAGTTGTACCCCACCACTTAGGAATATAACTCACTCCATCGTTGATCTCGGATGGATCGCTTCGCTCTATTATGTTGCTCTCAAATGTCCAATACCTCGAATTAGAATACATATGATCAGACTTCTTGAAGCTAAGGCCCACCTGGAAGGGATCTGGGACTCGAATATCGCGGCTTGTGTCGCACGCAAAGTGATGGATCTTACAATTCAGAGAAGGACGTCAAACTTCCTGACCGGCTGTCTGTGCACGAACTGCAGCTACCTATGAACTCGTCAGTACGATGCTCCTCTGGAGACCATAACTTTAGTGTATAGTCGGATGCAGAACAAGGAGGGTCCTCTTGTATCCATAGCGAGATATGATACCAAGACACCTGCAAGACAGCTTGGGATAATTCCACTGAACCTCATGGACGAGACAGTATACCGTGCCACCATATATTTTCTGGGACTCGCTCAATTCAGAAAAGCTAGCTTAGACTTCGGTGCCGGTCCTTGCGTTCTTCAATCATATATACATATTGCCATGGACTCATTGTGGCACTGAAATACGCGGGAATACTACAGGAAGGCTTCTATATTCTTGGCAGTAATGAAGCAATTCTGATCAGCTTGGCTTAAATTCCTCAACACGGATCACCTCGTGGTGGGCTGAAACTCTGAAGTTATTTCGCAAACTCCTACGAGACAAATCTCTATGATAGTGTAGTCACGTCCGACATGACTGGAGCCTAAGCGAACGGAAAAGGAGCCGCAAGTCACCACCTCCCAAAGTACTTTAAAAAACCAGAGCAATTGAAAGATATCACAATCAAAGTAAAGAGAAGCAAGTACTTCGTTCTCGTATACTCCAATACAGACGCTCTACGAGATGAGGTGTATACCACTTTCCACCTGCGGCATCGCAGCATTCGTCGTAAGAGATTTGCCGCAAGTGGGAGCCGCAAAGCCGCACAATTATCCATCCACTTTTTAGTGGCATCTCACTATTTACAAATCCTTAGCAATCCACACCTTATCAAAGCTTCGACCATGTCTCCTGTGTGTGAAAGACATCACTTCTCCTTCGCGTCAGTCTGTAAGATATATCAAAATGGCAGCCGTCGACGACAACAATGCGGGGATCAAATCCATCATCCCCCAGCAGCCTCTCGACAACCTTGACAACGCCAATCGTGATCGTGATCCCAATCAGCGCCCGAAATGCTTCAGTTCTACGCTCCAGGAGTGCCTGTTCGTATTAACAGCCACGACGAGCCTGGCAATGGGCACGTTGCTTAATGGAGCGTGTAGTGTGATAACAGCTCCAATGGCTATCACCCTCGACATGACCACCGCCCAGATAACTTGGGTGCAGGCATCATCTGCGTACGCTCCCATTACTTCAATTTGCTTCGCTAGCTAATGCGTATCTGCAGACTGACTTCCGGCGCCTTCCTCCTATTCTTCGCCAAAGTCGCAGATACATTCGGCAGACGGCCCTTATTGATCTTTGCCATGGGAGCTTTCGCTGCATGTGCTCTCGTCGCCGGCTTCGCGACCAATGCTATGTACATGGATGTATTTTGTGGATTGATGGGGCTTTGGGCAGCAGCAGCCGTCCCACCAGCAATCGGAATCCTTGGGGCTGCATACGAGCGTCCTTCGAAGCGGAAAAACCGAGCATTTGCATGCTTCAGCGCGGGAAACCCAATTGGCTTTGTTTTTGGGTCGATTCTGTCCGGAGCTGCTGCTCAGATATTCAACTGGCGAGCATCTTTCTATCTGCTGGCTATTATATATGGGGTTTTATTCGTGGCTGCGATTTGGACTGTACCCGAAACTCAAGGACAAAAAGAACGACTCTCCTGGGACGCGATCAAGAGGTTTGACGTCTTCGGTGTTCTGCTCAGTATTGCGGGGATATCATTTTTCTGTGCAGGATTGACGGAAGCTGGAGATGCCTCAGATGGCTGGAGTACGCCATACGTTATTGTGCTCCTAGTCCTAGGACTTTTGTTGATTGGTGCTTTCATTGCTTGGGAAGGTTATTGCCGATTTCCTCTCATGCCACTGAGAATTTGGCGGGATCGTAACTTCTCCCTGATCAACATCGTCGTACTTCTAGGGTTCATGTCTTTCACTTCGTCAAACTTCTGGCTCTCGCTGTATATGCAAGATGTTCTGAAGTATTCACCTTTAATGGTAGCCGTCCATCTGCTACCGCAATGTATTGCTGGCGTCTTGGTCAACGTTGTTGCAGCATTAATACTGCACAGGATAAACAATAAGTTGTTGTGCGGTATTGGAGCACTGGCATATGTTGCTGCCTCTCTTCTCCTCGCACTCAGTAAGGGGAACAGCTCCTACTGGGCTTCCATACTCCCTTCATTGTGTCTAGCTGTGATCGGAGCGGACTTGCAGTTTAATGTTGCCAACATGTACGTTATGTCGTCACTTCCACCAGCACAACAATCACTGGCCGGTGGCATCTTCAACACGGTTACGAAAATCTGGACAGCCGTGGGTTTGGGCATCACATCTTCCATCTATCAAGCCGAATCGATAGGCACTCTTGCTATTCAGACAGACGCCAAGCCATACTTTATGGCATTTTGGTTTTGTGTTGCTAGTGCTGGCGCCGGCTGTTTTGTCGTGCCTTTCCTGACCATTGGCACGCAAGGTAATGGCACTGGAACCAGCGTAGCAGGACTGAACGAAGACGACGGCGATCTGAAAAACGAAGTGGAGAAAGGTCCAATCTCAGCAACCGAAGAGCCTGCAGAGCAACAATTCCAAGACAAGAAATTAGACAAAGGGCTGGCATAAATTATTATATAACAAGCTGTAGAAGTGCGAAGGAATATCCAATCTAGTGTTTACGGCCACTGCCAAATTCAGGCTGGAAGGAAGCCATCTATGCATGCTATACGCAGGCTTGTTCATCTTCTCCTACCGGCATTATATAAAATGCACAACGTGGTTCAAACTGGTTTGGATGGATTAACACATCAGAGCCTCCATTCTCTCCGTACTCGAAAACATCTGCTGGATCTGACAAGTCGTCCAAGTCTCGTTTGTAGAACACTCGACGAGGTTTCCTTTCCCAGGGGCAATAATCGCCGTTACTGTTGTAGCAGAAGCTGAACATCACACCACCTAGAAGAGCGACCAGTCGCAAACGGTGAAATCATGTGCCTTCAACTTCTTAAATTAACGTGAAACAAATAATGTATGAAACCGCAATTTTTTGCGCGACGCGACTTCTCTTCTAACCTTCCTTACCAACATTACAACCATGCCACCACAACGCAAACCTTTCGGTCCTATTAGCGGCAATCGGCTTTCTGGACAGCATCTTTCATCCAACGCTCGAGGAAGAATCGCAGGGAAGGCTGAAGAAGGTGCCACTCCGGCTAAAATCGCAAAAGAGCTCCAGCGCGAATATTCGACTGTATTCAGTACAATACAAAAGGACTTAGAACGGCACGAAGGTAAGCCTCTCCCTCGAACGCCTCGAAAGAAATCATATTCCAAACGCGACGAACGCGTTCTACTTTGGCATGCATGTCTCAACCCAAAGAATTCTTACGAGCAAGCGAAAAAGGCTTGTGGTTTGGGGTGTGAGAGGGATACCGTACAGAAGATCCTAGCCGAGCATGGTATTGAGAACTATTACAGAGAAGAATGCAGCAAAGCGGCTTGCTTGGTGCCTCGAACGACGACAATGGACTGCAGAGGATTGGGCTCTTGTAGTATGGTCCGACGAGTGTTCGGTAGAGCGAGAGCGGGGTGAAAATGACGAATGGTGTTTTTGTACTCCGGCGCAAAAATGGCGTCGACAAATGATTCAAAGCTACAACGCGAAGAATATGAAGGTTATGGCTTGGGCAGCCTTTTGGGACCTTGGCCGTAGCTCTCTCTATATTATGGATCGAGATTCTGAGTTGCGGCAGAGAGCTATCTCGAAGTTCTCGACCCGCAAGTCAAGCCAATCTTCGAACTCGGGCAAAATGGTGATAACTACTATTTTATGCAAGATAACGCCTCGATACATATTGCAAAGAAGGTCAAGAAGTGGTTCGATGAGCAAGGGATCGAAATGCTCGAGGATTGGCCGCCGTATTCACAGGATCTCAACCCCACCGAGCATATATTGTGGCACCTTGAGAAAAGCGTTGTTTTGATGTTCCCGGGCGTTACATCAGATATAAGCTTGAAGCTATATCAAAGTATGCCGAGAAGAATTGAGGTTATTATTGCAGCAAAAGAGAGGCATGCAAAATGTTAAGATGATCGGCCGAAGGAATCGGGCCCAAATTGTACATATAAAAAGCAGGGAAATAGAAGAATTGAGAAATACACCAATCAAATCTTTTGGTCGAGTTGTTATATAATCACTTCTCTTATATAATCCCTCAAGGACGTGCAAGCGTTCCTAGGCCTTGCCAATTTCTACAGACGCTTCATTCGCGGTTTCTCCAAGACTGTAGCTCATCTAGTGCATCTCACTCCGAAAGGTATCCTATTCAAATTCGACGGCAATTGCAAATCTGCCGTGGCCCGCCTTCAACTATCCTTCACCTCAGCTCCGATCCTCCGCCACTTCGATCCCACTAAACAGATCTACATTGAAACAGACGCTTCCGACTGGGTCTCCGCCGGTATCCTCTCTCAGGAAGGCGATGTACTCGGAGTCTTACACCCAGTAGCCTTCTTCTCTAAGAAGCACTCTCCAGCTGAATGCAACTACCAGATCTACGACAAAGAGTTATTGGCGGTGATTCACGCTTTCGAGGAATGGCGACCAGAGACGGAAGGTGCCGCTCATCAAGTAAGTAATAGCTCTCTCTGACCATCGCAACCTCGAATACTTTTTGATCACGAAGGACCTAACTCGCTGCGAAGTGCGATGGAGTGAGTTTCTTTCTCGCTTCGACATGCAACTACGCTTCTGCCCAGGAAAGTCAGGCGGCAAGCCCGATGCTCTAGCACGTCGTAGCATGGACTTATGCAGACGATGCGCGCCGATAATTTCAGCATCGAACCGTACTAAAGACCAACATGCTCGACTCTCGCCTGAAGAAACAATGCTCTCACATAGATTTTGCTGTCATGAATTGGGCTGCCGACCTTGAAGCCGATCCCGCTCTACTCAAAGAGACAGAGGACGATAAACCTGATTCACACAAGATCTCCCGTCTCCTCGAATCTGAATACCCCAAATACGAGTAGGCACAAAACATGATCGCCTTGATAAAGAAGATGCGCAAGGCAACGAACGACTCTAGTTTTATGACCGGCACTACGATGCTTGCGCCACCACAGAAAGTGCTAGCGACCTCGCCGGCACCTTCGTCCATGGCCCCTGGCATCACCACGGTACTCCTAACACTATGGTATCAGATCGAGGTCCTGTGTTTATTTCCGAGTTCTGGAAATCCATCTGCCACCGCTTACAGATCAAACAAACCCTCTATACCGCTTACCATCCCGAATCGGACGGCCAAACAGAAAACACGAACCAGTTCCTCGAGCAGTATCTTCGTATGTATATCGACTTCACACAGGCCGACTGGGAAGATTGGCTAGCGATAGCAGAGTTTGCCGCTAACAACGCAGTCAATGAGTCCACTGGCATGACCCCTTCGCGAATCACGGATTCCACCCTCGTATGAGCCTCCAAGTTGCGAAACCCATTGACATAGAAGCCTCGGAGCATATTCGCGATGAAGCTCTCAAAGGCAACGCCTTTGCTGATCGTATGGAAGCGCTTCTTAACGAGCTTCGCACGAATCTCACATCCGCCCAACCATCTTACGAAGCGAAAGCTAACACTCGCCGCACAGCCGCCCCAGCCTGTCAAACTGGCGGCCAGGTTTGGGTTGACACTGGAAACCTCAAGACAGACCAACCAATGAAGAAGCTAGGTTCCAAGTATGATGGGCCGTATGGTGTGACTCGTACCTAGTCACACCATTACGAGCTCAAGCTACCGGCTCATATGGTCGACCTTGGCATCTACAACCGCTTTCACACCACCTTGCTCCGACCTTACGCTAATAATCCTCACCCCGGCCAAGTCAACCAGCTGAATCCTTCAATTGCCATAGACGAGCAGGGTAACAAGCTTTACGCGATTAACTCTCTGATTGACTTTAAGCGCATCAAAGGAATTTTTCGTTATCTTGTTAAGTGGGTGGGTTATGAGAAGCAGAAAGATCACACTTGGCAACCGCTAGAAGAAATAGCGCACATTCGAAACTCAATCATCGAATACGAACGGAACCGGCCCCGCAAAGCACGCCCTCGTGCGACTGAAATTGCTGCTGCAAGAGCTGTTCGACTTAAACGACAAGCGAACAAGCAACACGCTCGAGAAGACACAGCCCCATTTCCAGTCGACGAAGTTACGGACAAAGACCAGTAACCATTTGCCAACTCATTGATGTGATGCCGGAGGAGTTTTTCCATACCTCGAGGACTCGGCCTTGAAGGAGGGACCTTATGTCACGGTATCAATAGGGATTACAATGCCACGTGAAACGCGACAACCACGCGTTGATCTACGCAGGGGTTAGATTCTTATAATTGTAACTTAGTACATGTGTTATTTTTTACTCCGTTGCTCGGCTACTTAGTTAAGTATGACAACAGACAGACCTTCGTAATATTTAAAACACAACTTCTACTTCATTAGAGTATATCCACTACTTTATACTCTAAAATGTGGTAGATTCATCACTATATAAAATTCTTCTCGGCAGCAACCCCCTTAGACTGTCAGTCTTCCAGACGGACTGCCAGTCCGTTCGTCCCCTGGCGGAGACAGACTGGTAACCTTGGACTTCGCTCAGTCCTTCTAATTAGTCACCCAGTCCAAGGTCAGGGACGGACTGGGTGGACTAGTGGGAGCACTGGATAGTAGTACCACTTCAGGACATCTTTCCACCGTCCTGCTCAACATTAGTATCTGAGTTGACATTCAGCGAGGACATCAAAAGCACATAATTATCATGACTTGATGGAAATGAAGTTTGACAAAACGACACAGCATCAATTCCATTTCGTGGCTATTCGCCTCTTGGTGCCTAGATCCCAGCTCCCAGATCCAGGCTGAATGAATGACGTTGAAAAGGCGTTAGTGCCTGGAGAAAAGTACTCCAAGTCACGGGAAGTAGCCTCTAGCTCGTCTAGTGCAGTAGAATGACGAGATGTGGCTCATTTGAGAAAGCTCCTGGCTTGGCTTGGTTGCTTTGAGCTTAGGTATCCAAAGTTTAAATAAATATGGGTCCAGGAATACGAAGTACATAAACAGCTCAAGAGCTGTTCACGTCTTCATCTTTCATTATAAATCTGCTACTCTTCACACTATTAGATCGTTTTCACAATTCTCAGTCAACTATAAACATACCCATACAATAATCATCTCCAACAAACCAGCAATCATGCGTTTCACTGCAGCATCTTTCGTTGCCATTTTGGCTGTCTCCGTCTCTGCTCAAGGAGTTGTGTCTGACATCCAACAAGCTACTTCCGACCTTGGAGCTGTTGCCAGCGAAGTTACTTCTGCTATCGCC
This sequence comes from Calycina marina, assembly GCA_019669825.1. Classification (NCBI taxonomy): domain Eukaryota; kingdom Fungi; phylum Ascomycota; class Leotiomycetes; order Helotiales; family Pezizellaceae; genus Calycina; species Calycina marina. Next base: position 60,935 of record MU253808.1, on the reverse strand, counting down.
GGTGCTGCCACTGGAGATGCCGGATCGGTCTTCTCTGAGGCCACAAGTGCCGCTGGGGGAGCTTTTGGAACTGGTCGGTTTTACCATCTTTAATCTTTCTATGATATGCTAACGTTCTCCAGCTACTTCAGGACTTTCCTCGGTCATCACCGATGCTAGCAGCGTCTTCGACAGCGTCACATCCAACGGCGCTTCTGTCATCTCGTCAATTGATTCCAGTGCCTCCAGCGACATTGCTTCGGTCACCAGCGACGTAGCCAGCAAGGTGGCTAGTCTCAGCAGTGTTGCAGCCACCGCAACTGGTGCAGCCCTCTCGTCCATCCTAAGCGCCGAATCCAGTGTTTCGTCCGAAGCTGCTGCCGCGGTCTCTTCCGTTGAATCGCAGGCCTCTGCTGCCACGAGCTCGAGCTCAGGAGGTGTGGGCCCAATGCGCACTGCCGCTCCTATGATTGGCGCCATGGTTATGGGTGCTGCTATGTACGTTATCTAAAGAAATGGACCGATCACAAAGGAACACGGGACATGGGGTTGGCATGGAAGGAGTCGCACAGCGATGATTTAAAAGGCATTGGCATTGTACAGTTCGCTTCGCCAGGTTACATTTGATTTTATATGATGAGATAATTTATCATATCAACCCTCACATATTTTCATACTCCATGATGCCTATGTGCACATGGAAGCCTTTCTCGTACCATTTTCCTGACGTTTGTTCCTGAGATATGTGCCTCGCATGAACAAGATCATCCGCAGCATCTCGACTCTTCACTAATTCGGGTTCGAAGTCGAGTCCACTCTGCATCCTCACAGCTCCATATAAACTACCAGAGCTCGGCTTCCTCTCTCCATTCTCTAAAACCATTTCTTCGCTGTCCTCGGGTTCTCCAGCGCCACCTTCCCACCCCTCGGATAACACCACTCTTCTGCACATAATTTACGCCATGGCCGACATCCTTCAATGCCAATTCCAGTCCCGGGCTGCCCAGCAACCGGACAATACACCCAGCAGTCATCCGCCTATATTCCGAGTGCGCAACGGTGCCGAAGGTCGAACCGGTATCATGAAACTCCCGTGCTATGGCTTCGGTGACATCTGGATGGGCCGTCGATATATCCACGATCATCTTGCCTCGCACCCTTTCTCTTCTGGGCAGGATATATTATGTGATGGAGATGAGTGCTTCATAATCGCTCACCTGTTTTAATGTTAGAGGGTCTACATGAGCCTATATAATGCAGGACAACGATCATGAAGCTTATGGATAGGAAGGTGATATCGGATAGATCAACAACTTCCTGAGCGAACATACATTCTCGTCCACTACGAGTCTCCAGTGGATTCCTGGTCGTGGTGTTCTTTTGAAATTTGAGATACTTCTAGGCATCTCTTGTGTGTCCAGACGTGTCTGGATGTTCTGAGCAATAACACTTCCTATGCTTCCTTGGCCAATCCCTCTAATTTTCGACGCATCTGAAGATGAAAGTTGCCTCACGTTCGCTGCTGAGAATGACATCTTCGCGATGATCTTTAGGAATATCTGATCACAGCCTTGAAGTTGCAATTGAGATTGTAAGAAATCATTCACTACCTACAGATATAACCATTTTACTAGGATGACAGTGGGATAGGCTAAGCTAAACTTTCGAAGTTCCGATAGACGTGGACAAGTTCTTCCAAATGATCTGATATACCGAGAACTGGCTTCATGCCTTCTGAGATGCCATCAAGTATAAATTATTCCAGGAGCTGGACGAAGGAAGTCAAAATACACGCGCTAAGACACACTTGAGATTGGCGAAGCATATTGAGAAAGTGACGGACTTGGGTATAAGAAAGTATGATCAATTGCCTCCAAATGCGCTCAGAGAATGAACAGAAACATGTAAAAAATAATGAATTATCTATACTGCTTATATGTCATATCAAGGAGGGTTAGAAACATAGGTAGGTAACCGTTACAACATTCTAACGGATTCACCTAGCCCGTGAACCTGAAAACAGGTCCCAACCAAGTGTTATAATCGCTTCTCACACCACTAGTCCCCCCATTCCTCAGAACACTAAGATATCATCTGTAAGCGCCCGTGCCAACCGCCACCTGGCTGCCGCTGTCCGTAGTGACAAGTGTATTCTGCGCATTCGCACCCAGGTTCCTAGTGTACCCCATATTCCTCACCAGAGTCCCGAAGCTTGGATATCCGAAGATGCTAATTGTTGGTATCAACAAGCTGGGATGATAGGCATTCCAAGCAACAATGGTAGTGTTCGGCGCATAGTATGTTGCCGTGATATTGGTGTTGGCTGGAAGAACATCCAGACGCGCTTCATATATCCACTGATTGATCGCAATTACGGAACCATAGCCATAGGTAGGATCGATAGCAAGGAATCCGGTGTCTACTGTTGCTGTGAAGTTGGAATTGTAGCCATATATCTGGGGGAGAATCACACCGGTGTTTCGGATGAGGAGACTTGGCGTAGTGTAGAGAGAGTATGGAGGACCGAGATAGGGAATACTATACTTCTCCAATTCGCTGACAGCTTGAATGAAACCGCTAGAGACTGGAAGTTTGATGCTTTCGACATTTGCAGGTGGTGTGATGGCGACTGAGATGGTTTGGCTCCTTCCAGCTGGGATGCTGACAGAGGACGCGCTGAACTTTGCTGTGCCATAGAGGGCGAGTTGACCAAATTCCATGTAATCTAGAAGCCGGTCGGTATATCCTGCTCCTTACTGGTGAGAGTGTATCTCTTAACTGACGAAGATGGGTTTTTGATGGTGAGATTTACTATACCCTATTGAGTACGTGAGACATCTGAAATCTTGAGCTGTCCGGGCGACACAAGATTCTTTGAAAATATGGCGTTGTACACGTTTATCGCACCCGCACCCTGCTGAGCCGTGGTAGTAGTGATGGTAGTGTCATAAGTCCATTGGACCTGGGTAGCAGTCGTTTGCATGAGTTATTTGATCTGCGTGATACTGGCGGAGGGGAACTGTGTCTTCGAAAGTGCCCAAGATCCAGCTGCATATGGGGTCGCCATGGATGTTCCTGAGATAATTGCCCACCCTCCGCTCGGTCCAAGATGGTATGTCGAAAGTATGTTATCACTTGGAGCAGAGATCTGAGGCTTCATGTCGTATGTATGCCATCCTGGGCCAACACTCGAATAATAATCCATATAGCCCCCAGCAGCTTGTGAGACGGATACGAAAGATTTGCCTACTCAATCATCAGCGCACCTTTTCTTGCTGTGATCAACATGATGCGAGCATTGAGCGAGACTTACTTGGAAAGTTAAGTTTGTACTTCAAATAGCCACCTGGACCCCTTCACACCAGCAAAGACTATACTAGTGCGAGTGTTTAGACGCATCTTCTGCTCACCAGTAGCTGCATAATTTGCAGCGAGTGTAAGTCCGTCTTGTAGAGCAAGATTTACAAATTGTGGTTGCCCACTGAAGTAACCTGGACTCGACTCGGAACGCCATAGCGCTTGTTGTACGGATCAGCTACATCTGCATTATAAGCCATAAGATACCTTGGTATTGAATTCGCGCCATTGCAATTGCCGATATAGCTCGTGGCACATCCATTGTCGCCCAGAACCTGGAACGCGAAGATAGTGCTGTTGACATTTTGCACGGTGTTCATGGCAGTCGTCCAGTCATCCGTATTGCATCCATCTTTGAGCATGTAAACATCTGCTCCATTTGGTAAATGAAGTGGAAGGACTGAGGCATAGTTGATTGTTGAGCCTGTGGAGTCGATGCCGGAGTAGACCAGAGGGAATTCTTTGTTTGCCACTAGATTGGTGTTTTAGCAAGGGATCGTGGGGGGAGGGGGGGGGGGCTGGCAAAACTTACAAGCGCCAACAGAGATGACATTGGGCTCTACAGAAGGCCACTCCGCCATGTATAATGAGTTTATGACCTTGGCACCAACTACAGTATTTCCAGCTGCAACGACTTTTCCAGCTGCAACGACTGCCGATAGTCACTAATATGCTCCTAACCCAACTAATGATACCTCCAGATGAGGCGACTCGACTCAAGCACGATAGAGCCGCTATGAACGGCAGATTTAAGGTTTACTCGTTACTTACTCACAGCGATTCCAGCATCATACAAAGCCTTTGTGACCTTGGTGGATCGTCGTTGGCACCACTGTAGCGGCTCGGTGTTCCAACAGAAAGGCTCATGTTGACGATATCTACCCCGTCGGCCTGAGCTTTCGGCATAGCAGCCTAAGCAAGTCAGTTTACTATCTCTCCTTTGCAGAAATTAGGCGGTTCTGGAGACTAGACATACCACTATCGCATCAGACCCACCTTTTGACTGACAATTGAAGGCTCGATACATGTACAAACTCGCCTCTGGTGCTACACCAACGGTGTTGAATTGCCCGAGTACGCTGTTCATACCGAGAATTTCTGAAATATGGGTACCGTGACCACCTCCGTAGCAGATCGTCAGAGGATCTGGGCTATTCAGTACCTCACCGTTGTCGCCAGTGAAAGCCCAGCCTCCAGCAAATTTGAAACCAGGTCCGAAGCCCCCACCAAGAGATAGATGTCTTCATGATCACTTTGAACTCCTTGGTTTGATGGTGATAAAGGCTAACCTGTAGTCTACTCCCGTGTCTACTATCCCAATCTTGATGCCTTTGCCTTTGCCTTTGATACCAAGATTGTGAAGTTTGTCAAAACCACCCACTGCCGGATCATGTCAGCGATCTCTCTGAAAACAAGAGTTGAAATATATATGTTTCACTTAATTTGCAAGGACGGTGCGATCTCTGAAGATCCTTCCTCTAATTTTGACATGGTAGCATTTGGAACGGCTTTAAACGGGTCCGCCGAAGTATTGTACGTTATCGGCACCGTCGTTTGCAGAACCTGCGAAACGGCTAGCACCTCGGGAATGTTGCGGATCTGTTCTTGGATTTCTTCGTTCGTTGCATTGCTGCGGATCTATAGGAAGGTTAAAATCCTTGCCAAGATTCTCTTCGTCAATCCAATGACTGCGACGGTACTACCACGCTCTGTGCCATAGCGATAGGATTCCTTAAATGATATCATAAGACCTGTGCTCAGTAAGTGCCATAAACTCACGTGGATGGAGAGCCCAAGGTATGTATCAGGGCTGTTGAACTTGTGACGCACTGAATAATCCAAAGCAGTTGCTCTCTTGTGGAACTCATGATGCGAAGAGATTGATCGTCCAGAGAGACCTGAAGCTGGTAAAAGCTTGATAATGTAGGATTTTTCAACTGTTTTATAGCTTAGCGAGGACTCGTGAAAATTAGTTAGTTGCAGGGTGGTACTGGAATGTATCTACTCCGCACTCTATTGCATATCTTCATAGTAAAAGAAATAAGGTGTAGATACTATGGGTCTATGGGAACTAGGTATGTGGTCTTACTCGTTGCAAATGCTATAGCAACTCAGCTCAGAAGGGCAATTCTCCACATGGCTAGCAATAGCCACGATTATAGCACGCGTGCAAAAATGGTCGATCTTACGGGAATCATGATACTGAGCAGATCGTTGCGGGCCGATTGGGTTCTAGGAGCGGGAAGACGAACTTATATGTGTTTCTCGAAGACCTGTCAGAACCACATTCGTAATACACGACCTGTACCAAATTACTGGGCCAGGTAACATGACAAGACTAGCTCCCGTGTTGGCGTAACGGTGTCAAGAATGATTCTCTTCGTTGAAGCTCACCTGCAGTAAGTATAAGGTCCACAAAGGGTAAATCGCGAGACGAACCCAGTTCGGTCAGGATCTTCTCAACAGAAGGTAAGAGCCGACGCTTCTATATATATGAGAAGTGGTAGACGGTTCATGCATGAACGCCACAGCCGTTGAGCAGAGTCAAAAGGAATACGAATCCTGCGTCAACGGGTTGCAAGGTATACTAGTTGTTATAAGAGGTAAGCGACATCATATAGCAGAGCGAAATGCTTACCCTGGCCCTGCAAATGACCATTCAGATCCAAATCCTGGATACGAGAGAAGATAGAAAGCAATGAAACAATACCAACGCTACGAACCACTCAAATAAGGCCGCTCTCTGTCATGTAGGTGTAATAACACTGGACAGTTGGAATAACTCTGACCTAATGCCCAAGAATATACCTGGATTACAAATATCTGGAAGAAGAAGCAAGACAGACCAATATGAACTTGAAACCACATCCAGGATATTGAACTTTGATGCGAGTTCATATGTGGTGGCGCCTTCTTGCGACCATGTTGTTGGATGCAGCGTCCCAAGCATGAGGAGAAGATAACATCAAATGCCAAAAATGGAAGGTGCCACCTGAAGCCCGGCAACAGTTCTGATATGTTGCAATCATATGGGGATTTATTTGGCACTTCTGCCGGGCTTCTGAACTTCGGTAGGCCCGGATGGTGTTTGAGCTCCATATTGTAGTTGAAATAGGGTTGATGCAAGAACCTTTCATGCTCATCGCTATCCCGGACAACTAAGAAGACCTTATGAAGGCCGTGAACTCCAGGTTTACAGAATGAGATATACGAGCTTAGTGTGTACCCGCACTGTGATTTGAGAGGTGAACCCTAGTCACTGATGCTGCAGCTGTTAAGCCGAGTTCTGGGTTGGGTTTGGGAGCCGTTTGGTATGTGAGATCCCTGGACATACATTATCATGATCTCGGGGTATAGACAAATAGTCAGCAACGAATGAGTGGCGGTGATGACCAAAAAAAAAGTGTGGAGGGAGAGGATGTCGTTGGACTTAAGCATGCAATTGGACTCATAACACGTGACCAAACATAAGTTCACTTCCATACCATATATTGTCTTTTCGTGTACCTATGCCGGTATCACTACTTGATGAGCGATAAGGCTCCATTTGGATTATGGGTATTACTTCGGGAACGCGTTTTCGTCCAAGGTACTCCACAGGTATTACACAACGTCAGAACGTTCTGAGCTACCTTGCGAAAAGCTTACAACCATGCATAAGGTATGCTCTTACATATACCTAGAAGTTGCACGGCGTAAACCTACTGCTTGTCGATTGACTCTTTCGGCCTAACATGGAGAACTTCTTTCGCACTTTTGTACCTCGAACTTGCAATCCAAAATATCGGGTACTTCAGACTCCTGCTAAAAGACTTTCCCACGAGATCAACGGGGGGTCCATTAGGCGATTACCGAGGGGTTTCCATGGTGCGTCCGTGGTAGGCACGGTCAGCAGCTGCAGTAGTCTCGGATACTTCGTTACTGATGCTCCCAGTATATATCCCCTTGTAAGAGACCCCGAGAACCGTTATATTAACCGGTGCGATGTGCAACATAAAGATTATGAAAGATGGAAATAGGTGGTATGGATGTTGCTGGCCAAAGTGTCGACAGGTACGCAGCTGGACAACATCTTATATGACGCTGCAGATGTGTGATGTTTGATAACAGCACGCTGGTTTGCCTTCCTCTCTTCGTATGTATGAAGCCAGAAATTCCGATAGCTTGCTGTGCTACAAGTATGAGAAGACATAAGCAGGCGTCGAAATGAGGACTGTGAAGTTTAATCGTATTGTGAAAATCTTGTCTCGTATTCCTCATATTATGGATTATCAAAGCTTTTTCTTGCCATTGGCGCTAGTCTTCCCGATTCCTCCAGTGTTGGCTTTTTTCCCCAACTTCTTCTCTTCCCACTTCTCCCATCCGGCCTGACACAGATCTTGCTCCACAACCAAGTCTCTCATCCTGAACAATCTCACAATCGGCTGCTCCAGTGCCCACTCCAGCATTCCAAGCTGTCGTGCAATGGCGACCACTATAAACCATCCCACAGCAATGACCGAGCCAGCTAAAAGTCCCACCGCGACTTGCTTCGGCGTATGATAACTCAGATATATCCGACTCCACGCAACCGCTGCCGCAGCACCCAGACCCATCACACTCAACGCCACTCTCGCCGACAAACCCAACGGTGTATGACTCTCACTCTTACCCTTTGGCACATGTCGTACTAAAAGAAACAGCATCAAGCTCACACTAAAGAAAGCCACAAATTGAGCGTGGGAGCTCGGCATCCCGTATCCTTTCCCATGCATGACTTTTGGCCGCTCTTCTTTGAGTATACGTTTTAACGCGAAGTTGAGGGCTTCGCAGAGCATTTGGCCGACGAAGAGCAGCAGAATCTCGGCTTCGCGAGTCGACCATATTAGAGTTGCGTAGACAACACAGAGGCCTTGGGGGACGAGGGCGAGAAAGGCGCAGAGGTAGGAGATTGTGTCGGAGGGATCGTAGTGGACGTGTGTGAGGGAGAGGGAGGCTAATACTGTATTGCTCATGGCGCTGTTTGCTCAGCTGTTATAAGCTGTTGTAAGTTGTTAGTATGAGAGTATGTCAGATCTGAAAGTGCATACAAAGTGAGTCTGAATTTGGGCTGAGATCCTGCACAAGAAACTTGCTAAGACACAATGCTCATGCTAAAAAAGGACTGGCAAACACAAAATTTGAAAGGAAGTACGATGTACTGTATGGAGATAGAAGTTAATAAGTTGTTGCTGATTGTGAACGGTGATGTGAAATGTGAATATCATTGTATTACATGCACCCCTGTATTTACTACAGTTGAATCTGGAGGACTTATACTGAATCTATAACATTTATGAAGACTCCTTTGCCACATGCACACAATATTCCATACCAAACCACAACCTTTCACACCGGCGCATTTTATGTGCCTTCTAACAACATACCTTATGGTTATCGTCTTGCTGTCCCAAGCAGAAATCGTTCCTCTATCGCGGATTGACCGGTGACACTCTGCAGCGGCAAAGTAGAGACAGTCAAGAAGCTTTGCAACATTTTGCTCATTAACCCTGTGAACCATTACCTGATCTGAAGCTCTAATTCTTTTGGGATACATCTGTTGGTCACCATGGAGGAGGACAACGTAAGATCAGTGGAGTTAGAGTGCTTAGCAGCAATCTACCCTGAAATTGTATTAGGAGCAGAGCCATTTACAGCCTCCCTCGAGATTCCTGTCCATCCAACAAAACCAGTCAAGGTAGTCTTTCCAGCATCCGCAGAAGTTGCCCCTCTTCCAACCCCGCCATACTCAGAAACGGATAATGAACCAGGACAGGCTACCATAGCAGCCCATGTCGAGTCTCACAATCTGATGTATCTACCATCTCTGCATCTTCATCTGACGCTACCGGAAGGCTACCCTGCCGAAGTACCTCCCATATTTCGCCTTTCCACTACACCGCAATGGCTGTCGCAAGACCAGTTGGACAATCTGCAAGCAAAGGGGGCCACGATATGGGAAGACAATGAGCATCTGGAGATGGTTTATGACTATGTCGATTCTTTACAGCAAGCTGCTGAAAATGCGTTTGGGTGCGGAGAAGGGAAGGACTTTCAGATTCCTCAAGAACACAAGATATCTCTGCTAGACTATGATATCAAGGCTGTCCAAGCTGCATTCGAGAAGGAAACTTTTGACTGTGGTGTCTGTCTTGGTAATATGTACATCCATTTTCAAGGAGGGCAGCCACTAACACATAATAGACCCAAAGAAGGGCACCGTATGCCACAAGATGACTGGCTGTGGCCACGTTTTCTGCGTCGAGTGTCTACAGGATTTCTACAACAACGCCATCAAAGAGGGCGACTTGGTGTCTGTCCGATGCCTATCACCCAAATGTGCGAAAGAACGAGAAGCGCAAAGCCCTTCGAAGACAGGCAGGAAGTCGAAAACACAGCTCAGTCCGAGCGAGCTGTTACAGATCCCCTTACAACACGAGGTTATAACTCGATATGTTACCTTGAAGCACAAGGCAGACCTAGAGTCGGATAAAAGTACAATCTACTGTCCCCGGAAATGGTGCCAGGGTGCCGCGCGATCCAAGAAACACCGCAAACCCGAGGGCTTCGAGGTGGTGGAATCAGAGAACGAGTCCGATACTGAGGAGACGAACGGCAAAGTTGCGAAATTCAAAGCTGGGGAAGATCTTCTATCAGTGTGTGAAGATTGCTCATTCGCATTCTGTTCGCGGTGTTATCAGGGCTGGCACGGTGAATTCAAGTCATGTGGGCCCAGACGAAGCGACGGCGAGCTTACGGAAGAGGAGAAGGCTTCGCTGGAGTATCTCAAACTCCATACCACGCCTTGTCCGACGTGCGCTGCCCCTGCACAGAAGACTCACGGATGCAACCACATGATATGCTTTAAGTGCAACTCACATTTTTGTTATCTGTGTTCATCGTGGTTACAACCCCAGAACCCCTATCTTCACTATAATGAGGAAAACAAGCCCTGTTTCCAACGTCTTTGGGAACTGGAAGGTGGCGACGGCGATGATGTGGGAATTGGATTCTTTGGAGTCGGAGAACATGTGGAAGAGGACGACGAGAACGAATTCATCGAGGAAGACGATGTTGGTAACGATCTTGCAAACCAACCTCATCATGCAGTGGTACAGGGAGATGTGTTTGGGCTCGCCCCCGCTGAAGTCGTGGAACAGGCACGTTTGCTGGCACCCCGAGAACCCGCGGCTAATCGGGCACCCATCGAGCGCGAAGGGCCACTCGTCTTGCGTATCAACCAGCTTCCTCGAGTGGCTGGACCCGCTGCACTGGTAGCACCTGCACAAGCAAATCCGGGTGCCGCAGTACCGCACCCCGGCCGGCAGAACGCACGTGCGGGTCAAGAAGCTCGGCATCGAGTGCGTGCAAACAATGAAGCTGAAGGTGCAGTCTTGGATGAGGCGAATCAGGCCTGGGTGCGTATGTTCGTGCAGATGGCATTGAACGATGAGGAGGATCAGCTTGATAGCGACGATGAGGGCGACAACGCAATTTTCGACATTCATGTCCGATGATGCCTTGATATGGAAATGATATTGGTGCTACATTGGAAGGCACATATTGAGGGTTAATACAAGGTCGAAAGTTCGTGGCATAGCGAGGCGTAATTATTTTGAAGGGGAAAGCATGAGCGTGCATCAAATTTGCATCGCCGATGATTGATAGGTAGAAACTCTGTACATGAATGATATCGAACTTTCCTTCAAATATACGTAATAGCCGAAATAAGCTGGAGCATGAGTATACCGAGTTCAGCAATGTCTACATAATTAGCCTGCCAACCAAGTATCTGTGTGACTACCCAGGTTTTATATATGATGGCACTTCGTGTAGCGGCGGAGATAATAAGACGGCAGTACCAGAATATTCTAGGGGAAGTGAGACCAAGTACCTGTGCGTTCGACTAGAGTGCTGTCTTGTTTCCGGCTTACATCTCCAGAACTCCACTGCTTCAACGCTGAATATTCTGATGCCCCTCACTAGATTAGACTTTCATGGCCCCCGTTGTACTATATTTGAGCTTTACAGCCAAGATTCCAGAACTTGTGTCAAGAGTAGTATTGGCAGTCCGAAGCGTGCCTTTTCGTATTTGTATCTGCCTGACGAACAAGACCTAGGCAGAATCCCATAGCCGCACAATTGCATACCGAAGAAACACACTTATCTATGTCTCATTTTGACACATCTTACTTCGACGACTTGTGCTCCCACTAGTACAGTATGTTTGATAGCTCTGGGAATGTCGCGAATTAGCATCCAGATCAGGAATTTCATGGAGACTATACTTACAGAAGCAGTCCGTACCACTACTCTTATCGATTTGGCCATGTTAATCTATAAGAAGCACGAAAAAGGGCCCATACATAGAGAAGGCAGCGAACAGGTACCAAGGCTGCAGTAACGGGTAAAATGGGAGTTTCCTAGCCAGAAACCTTCTTCCTGAATATTGCACTGTACTTCGATTCTTCCTCTTAACTCCCCATTTTGTTCTCACTCAATATGAATCATTGTTATGTAATGAGCAACTAGGTGCGATCCCACTAAGCGGTCGCTCCTTGTATTTTTTCTCGTTTTTCTTGAAGTACCGTATCAGCCTTGTGAGGCAATGTGTAACCTAAAAACATGGTGCACGCCTGCACTGGGATTTTACTATTCGATTTTAGTTCCCATCGCTCTGCATACGGGTAGAGCTGAAATGTGGTTGATCAATCATGTCTGAATACGGCATGATCCACGGCTGCTAAAACTACAGATGCTACCTAGTTGCACAGCAGCCACACTTTGTTTATGTCAAGACAATATAAGCTTATTTTGGAAATCCCTGGTGTGTTGCTCATCGATACGAGAATTAGCCGAATATTCAAGTACTCATACTTCTGACTAAGGAATGGTCAGACTATTATATTCTATACTTTTAATTGAGTTTCATCAAATACGCAAATACGCAAATACGCAAATACACTGAAGATGCAGAAGCGGAAGTCACACCACAAATCTCGAGCGGGTTGCCATAACTGCAAAAACCGGCATGTCAAAGTATGGTTTCTGTACACTCTGCCCACACTCCCAGATTACGGCAGGACATGCTAATTTCCTATAAGTGCGATGAGCAAGGTCCTCCATGTGCCAATTGTGTCGTAAGAGGAGCTATAGACACTTGCACATACTCATCCTCGCTGCGAAGTTCGTCCACCGATCAAGCCAGCAGTGGTTGCAGATGCACGAGCGAGACACCACCCGGTGACTTGCACGTCGAACAGAAGCAGCTGCTCAAACTAGAGCTTATGCACCGCTGGTCGGTAGAGACCTACAAGAGCTTCTCTGGTGTTGCAGACGATGACCACTATCTCCAAGTCATCTTACCGCAATACAGTTTCCAGCATGAATTCCTTCTCCACGGCATACTTGCAGTCGCGGCGCTAGACATTGCAGCAAGTGAGAGCGACCGAGCCAGTGCGAGATGCGGGAAATATTCTCAGATCACTATGGAATATTACGACAAAGCCAGCGTTATGTTCCGGAAACAGCTTGACACCATAACCCAGGACAATATTCACTACATTTATATGTTCTCGGTGATGGCTATGTGCATCAACATGGCAATCACACAATGCAGTGGTGGTGATGAGCATGCTACGCTTCTTGACAGAGTTCCCCTACTTCTGGAACTCAGTCTGGCGTCCACTTCGTTCTTCACAAAGTATCCAGAGTGGATGCTAAACAGTCCGCTATCCAAATCCATCCAAGCTGCGTCACTTCTCATTTACGAACCAAAGATCAGACTCGATGCCACGGTTGAGAAGGCATTGGCGACATTAGAATCCGTCGTTCGACAAAGCGTACTTCCGACAAACTTAGCAGAGCTTGAGACATATCGCAACACTATATCGGGTCTACGAACATGCTACATGGAAGACACAAAAGACTTGATGAAAGGTTTCTGCATTGCCTTTCCAACTCTGGCAGGACGGAACTTTGCGGCTGAAGTGGGGGATATGAAGCCTGTTGCATTGTTGATATTGCTGCATTGGGCGATATCACTTCATAGATTTGGGACTATGGCTTGGTGGGCGAGATCTGTTGGCATGAAGCTTGTTCAAGAAACTTCGGTCGCTCTTGAGCAGCGCTATCCCGAGCTTGTTTTATTGCCGGAGTGGCGGAGCGGGATACTTTGGGGAAAAAAGGTGATTGGGGTACCCGAATATTGGTGATTTTACTATATGAGCTTGTAGAATGACCGTGGTCTGTTTACTCAATAATTATCAGGTACGGAATGGAGGCGTTGCGATAGACTATAAAATGCTAGGTATCTATCTGACGTACTTTTACAGCTGTTTAATTATGAATATTGAAGCAGAAACAATGATTTCGCAAACCTTCAACAGGGTCACCCAGAGCGACTTACATGCAACTCGAAGCCCATTACCAGCGTTTTTTTAGGCTCAATCTTTGCGAACCACGTGAAGTGGCAAAATTTCGCGACAAGAACCAGAAGTTTGGGTTGCGAACGAAGATCAACCCCTTTTTAGCCGAATCACACAAGTCTTGGCATTTACGTTGGTTAGACAGAAAACGGACTCTCCTTGCAGATACGCGCAGCGATCGACGATGAAGTGCATTTGACTGTAGCCTTAGATGTAACGTATCTTGAAAAATCGTTAGGTACACGGCGGATATATTAGCAGCGACTTCAACGTGGCGGTGGCAGCGTCGTGATGTTTCAGCTGAGCTGTGCGTGCGCAATCGAGAGCAATACAGGTCATTTCAAGACAACCAGGGTACTTTGAAGATGGATCTGCATCGATGAACGTGGCCCAGATTCGCAACTATGCTGCGATAGCTTAACTCAGCCCATCGCCTTAAGCTGAGTGGCGAGAGTATCAATGCTATTTGTGCCTAACCATTTCGCGCGAATCCTCTGGCGCTTTCTTCACTTCAATGTCCATCAAAACAGCCCAAGTTTAATGGTGTTACGGAGAGTTTACTCTTAAACAATGAAATAATGCATTGTAACAATAGTCCCCACTGTCATAGTCCACCGGCAGGCAGTATTGCAAGGCACATAATATTCTGCGTGAAGAACGAACGATCGAAGTCAAATAAAGAGAGGAAGGCTTTGAAACATGCTATATAGAGATGGGCTACATCAATGGGCCAACACAGATCCATTATGCTTTCAGGATATGGCATGGTCGACAACTAAAAAGCATAATAAAGAAAGCATAGGACGCATTAGAAAAACGGACAGTTACTCGCACTAGTGGCTGACAGAATCTAGTGCGCACCTGCGTCCCTTACCAAAATCAGCAGATTGTAAACAATACAATTAAATCAACTAAAACTACAATTGTACAACCAAATCATCACTTAACAGAGCAAATAGGGCGTCCTTTTGTTCGCTTCAACTCTGCACATCTTCTAGGCATATCTTCAATACGATTTCTAATCTGCTCTATTGTAGTTTTGTTCCATTCGTCTTGCAAAGCCTCCTTCATCTCCTCCGAATCAAAGATTCCTCGGCGCAATCTCTGCTTCATAACATTCCAAATGCCCTTTATAGGGTTCAAATCAAGCGACTATGCAGGGTGTTTAAGGTTGTAGATTCCCCTTGTATTCTTATACTCCTGTGCAAGGCCTTCTGTAGGCATACTGTGCGAAGGGTCTCCATCCCACTGTAAAAGCCATGGTATATCGTCAATCTTTGCCATTACCTCGACAATAGATAGGTAGTAGCATATCTACATAGTACTTCTGGGTCATTGCATTATCTTGAACTTTCTGCGCTACCTTATGCGGCTTCTCTGCCTCCCAAACCTTTACCCTTTCCTGGTATTCTTCGCTTGTTTCAGTCGTTGGTCGACGAGGGCGGGGAGGGTACGGTGGAGTTTCGACAGCATCTTGCGCATCCTTTTCATCGTTGTAGAATGTAAGTTTATCGGCTTTGCCAAACTAAGAGATCCAGGCGGCAATATGGAATCGAACCCTTTGAAGAGGAAGTCTCTCCTTAATATTTTCAGGTAGATCACGCATCCCTTGTTCTCACAGAACTCTGCCCTGTGCCTGAGAAGGCGTGTCAATATGTACTTCGTCGGTACAAACAATATGATCCAAGAAGCCAGTGACCTGCGCAAATTCGTGACAATACCCGTATTCTTCCCTCTGAGTACGATTTGCTGGCGAAACAACCTTCTTAATAAAGGCGCACTTATATCTCCCACCCTTTTTAGTATGCTCCTTGATCTTTCTCTGCAATTGGCGTACTGAAAGGTGCAGGCCGTGGTATTCTATCTGCGTATCAAGCGGATGCTTGCGGACGGGATTTGCAGTTGAAATTAGGAACTTGCAAGTCTGTTTAGAGATTCTGGATTTGCATCCAAGTGCTTTCGATCGTTGTATACGCTTATACTTTGCTTCCTCACCTAGCTCGAGGTAATCAGCTTTCCAATTCCTCCCACAAGCTTCACTGATTTCACAGTCTAGTGAAATCTTGCGCAGCGATGTTTTTCCCTGGCTTCCTACCAATGAATCCACAGATTTGGTTCTCCGTCGAGGGGTAGCTTCATTGCCTGATATGGGCTGGAGGACAGGTGGTCGAAAAGGAATTGGACGTGTTGGTGCTGCCATAATCGAGTTAGAGTGTATTGTTTACAAAAAGACGCGATCTTTGTATTTTGGTAAGGGACGCAAGTGCACACTAAATTCTGTCAGCCACTGGTGCTCGTAGCAAAGAGAAAAATCCCAAATTCTGAGGTAGGCCATCCGAGAGACTCGGATATTTCTAAGAGCGCTTCGTTAGTCACTTGAAGGCACTTCTCTAACGTCGAGACATGCGTGAGGATATCTGGTGATCCGTTTAACTCTATTATGATGTCCGATCTTGTTCTTCGAGGATGCAAGGAAACTTTCAAGCTCAACGTCGTCCATATGAAGACGATACATGTCTTTCCACCAGGAGCGCGTGCAACATAGATTCGGCTTTGATTTCCCTGTCCTTGCAATTGAAAAGTTGCGAGGAGATCCAAATTGGTGGTCGGATAATGAGCCTTAATTCTTAGCTAGTTTTCTCCGAGCCAGATTCTTGGGTCCCAACGACATACAAGAGCCACTACCTGGTGTTTTAGATTGTACCTGATCTGAGCAACGCTTCTATGGACTCTCTCTTATACAGTCTTCGAAATGAACTGAAAGTGTATGTGTCAAGGAAAGACAGGAGCTCAAATTATGTAGGTTTTGACTATAGGAGGTTCTCGAAGAGAGCGGGAAAATATGTACGTAGTACCAACAATATCAGTAGCTGCCATATGATCGATAGCAGGGTTGTTACCTTTACGGGATTTCGATATGTCCGAATCTTCTGAATGCAGTAAGTTTTCACAAAACTTCCGCTGTCAATATTGTGTGTTGTGTTGGATACGGGTAGTGAGTAATGTGTTTGTTTCCATAGGTAAGGGCGGCATGCACTGTTCATTACCCAATCGGGGACAGGTATAGACCAGAGAGAGAGAGAATCGCTAGGAAACCGGTGGGGTGGCTTTGCATACGCAGTAGGAGTTTGTAGCGGAAGTCTAGATAGGGCAACAAAAAAGCCAATAGACGGAGCAAGAGAAGACTGGAAACCAGATCAGGAAGCTATACGAGCAGTGGCTCAACTTGTAATAGCAACAGGGAGAATACAACCTAAACAGCAGAACAAGGTCAAACGGGAGAAAAACAAGAAAGATAGCAGGGAAGAAAAGGAGAAGGAGAAAAGTTTTTACTTTTTTAGACAGGCACTAGTGGCCATCTATTTTGAACCTTGTACAACGGCACTTACCTGTAATGCCAGGACAGCTTATAGCCTTGTGCGAGAAGTTTAATAATAGAACAACAACAACAACATTGAGGGACCAGAGTGAGCGATGGCTAGCGCTTACTAGCATGTGACTTCATCTCGATGCACATTTGACATCGTGTAGCTCGTGAAACCATATGCTTTCCGCGCTTGCTCTCTGTTCGTTTGGAAGTTCTGACAGATCTGAGTTAGGATTGACGCCCTCTCGCCAAATGAAGCCTGAATAGTATAGCTGGGATATTTCTAATCCGCTTGCAATCGCCAAGCCGTTGGAGCCAAAGCCAACAAGCCTTCAATTTCCATTTTCGGTGTTCTGAACTTAGTAAATTTTACAGAAAAGTCGCTGTAGAGGGCTTGACATATCTGGGTTGTTCAGGCACTATCGAATGTCTTGCTTGGTGAGGTCTGGTTTCGGCGGACTCAGCTTTGCGCTTTGTGCCCGCCGAGTTTTGCGAGCGCTGT
Organism: Calycina marina; assembly: GCA_019669825.1. Classification (NCBI taxonomy): domain Eukaryota; kingdom Fungi; phylum Ascomycota; class Leotiomycetes; order Helotiales; family Pezizellaceae; genus Calycina; species Calycina marina. Next base: position 43,285 of record MU253808.1, on the reverse strand, counting down.
CTAGACGAGTCCAGCTTCCAGCTGTCAGCCGCCATAATATGTATATATAACGGCATATTTTGCTGATCACTTGGACATCCATCACGACATCCAAGATATTAAAAAAAAAAAACACTTCCCACCAATTCAATACCACCCTACACACCACCGCCTCACTCAAGATGCGTTTCTCACTCCTCACATTGGCTGCTTCTGCAGCAGCATTCGTCTCTGCTCAAGACTCGACGATGGTGTGCAATCGCAACAACTGCCTCCGAGCAGTTATTGCCTCCAGTCACTCTCCAGGACCAGCGGTCGCTTCGGCAGACTGCATTTCTTTCCTCGCATCCACCGTAACCCCTGTTGCTGTGTAAGTTTGGGCTCAAATATTATGTGGATATGTACCAGACAAGTCTCGCTAACCCTCAGCAAATAGTCGCACCACCAGCATTTCTTACATTACTGTTACCGATCCAACAATCACCGTCACCGCCGCCGGTCCCTTATCTACACCAGCATATGCCACTGCTTGCTCCGGAACCATAATGAAGTATGCCTCAGCATGCTCCTGCATTGGCGTTACAGCGTCCATCGTTACTGCAAGTTTCCCCAAAAAGCTTCTCAATACTTCCCAACTAATCCGAGAATCAAGCTTGCCATCCCATCTAACGTTGTCACTTCCACTTCAATTATCACCGTTGTCCCAGCGGTCGTCACTGTTCCAGCTGCTTAATGTAGAGTGGTGTTCTTAGTTTGACGAGATTTGTTGTGCTCAGGTGTCTTTTGATTGGCCAGCTACCCATGTATCCATCCACTGTATTTAGCTTCGACCGTAATGGTAGACTTTAAACAAGAAGTTAGGGCATAAATGGTAGATTGATGAAACCAAATACCGGAACAAATTGACGATTGTTCTAAACACTCAAATGAACTAAGATATACTTTCCCACTGTCTCTCGACACCCTCCCAATGCTCGCTTTTCATATATCCCAAGAGCCAGAAATCGTCATCATTGTTCTTCCCAAGGATAATGAATCTATTTGGAAACTCTTACAGCTCAAATTGGCTGTTTTGTACGTACGTCGACCTTTCAGAATGTGTAGCATCTTTGCCGAACTTGAGCACTGCAACAGAGAAGTCTGTCTTAAAAGCTGTGCTTTGCCCCAGTTTGAGTAGGTGATCAGATGCATGCTGGAATCACCGAAGATGGGTGGTACTTTCATGATAGCATTACGCCACAACAATAAGTATCCTTCGACTTGTGGTCGACCACCGAGTTCTGTGATTGTTAGCCTCATTGCTGAAGCGATTCATCGAAGAGGCTGTGGGGATATCTCAGAAACCAGTCATCAAAAATCAGTATTGTCAAAAGGTCGATCACAATCCTCTGGTAAGAAGACATCGAAAGATGAACAGAAAACACACAATGATACTGGCCTTGCATCAACACCGGCAAGAATCCAATGGCATTCGACATATAAGGCCCAGGAAGCAGGTCATGTAGAACCTTTCGCACGGAGTACGAATTGAACAGCACAACTGGGCGTTGCGAGTCCGCAGGTATATCTACGGTCAATTAGCGTAGTACATGAACTAGAATTGGGCGGGGAACTCGTGATTTTGGAGCGGAGCGTGTCTCAATAGAATACAGATTTCGGACCAGATAGCATCTTAGACATGCTCCTCGGGCTCTATACACGGAAGCGAGCTTTTATTATGGAGAATCGACCTACGAGATACCGCGTGACGTACCCACCAGACATACAATACATCGTCTTCACTCATAAACGCATCTTCGATCCCATCAGCCACGAGATCTTCTAATGCCTCGTTACGCAGCTTGGTGATCAGCGCTCCAGGAACGCAAAGGATTCGATTCGTGAGCTTCCAAAAGTCAAATACATTTCGGAGAATGAACAATCCTAGACCAAAGATTGAGAGGACATGGTGTGTGAGCTTATGTGACTGGATAGGCCCTTTCGCGAGAATAGCTAGGGGGTCGCTGAGAGTTGCACAAGGCACGGGGACCACATTATCTCGCCCCTGCAGCATTAAGGTCCAGACGATGAGAAAGTCTAACTTTCCTATCGCCTCCATAAGAGTGTGCAGCCAGTAAATTATGATTACAGTCTTGTCGTTGAAAGAGACAGCGTGAAGGCCAATCTGGGGGATATTATTCATCAGGTAATCGTTCAGCGAAGTCGGACCACCTTGTTGATAGAACAGAGGCCGGAAAATATCTGGATTGCCAACTGTGGATTGCTAAATGAAAGGTGTTAGATCAGCGATGGCATTATTGTGCATCGTGCTGTGAACTACTGGGCTTGATCACAGCTCGCCAAAATGGTCCAACTACCTTGAGACTTGGCTGAGGGATTTGGGATGCCACCGGATGTTCAGCAGTGTCTACGTCGTAGACAATATGCGAGAAGTTGATCGCCGGTCTTTCTTTCGTTAAAGTAGCAGGACGATGGTACTCGAGGTTTCCATGTGCCTAACATGATCATTATACACATCTGGAAAGCATATTTTGCAATACGCAGTGGAGAATTGTAGGAGCGTATTGGTATCTGTTAACTCCAATGACATAAGTTTAAGGGACATGTCAAAGATAGAAAACATCGCGAATGACTTTACAACAGTGTTTGTATAGGGATGGTAAGGAACAGCGTTGGCAATTGTAGGAAAGGAAGATAAATCTTTATCTACGTGCCTGCTTATGCTCCTCCATTACATCAATTTCAAGCTATGTGGCATGCATGCCTCCAATTTTTGGTACGCGTATATGCGCATACCTTGGATCTTCTAAACCATGCGATTCATGCTATCGGCACTTTTATAAGCATGCTTTATCGACCTGCTTACAAAACAAAAGATGAAGTAGGGTCAATAAAAGTATTGCTAGGGACGCTCAACTAAAAGCAATGTCTGTTGATGGCCTGAGGGTACATCGATACTGCGGTAAGGATGCTCGAGCCCAAGCTAAGTAACAGTCCAAGGACGGAAAAGGGATTGCCGGATGGAGGCGTTGAGTCAGACAAAACGAAGGCCGCCATAGCGTAGCAAGACACCCGATCTGTGTTCTTCCACCGTAATATTAACTATAAATTTGTCAGAAAACCATTAGGCGGATCATATTTCATCACCAAACCCCTCGAACCTCACTAGCCTGAAATTCATTCCAGTCTTTTCTGTGCATCGACTGCCCTTCGAATCTTGAAAGCATCTCTAATATCACCAAAAGCGACATAAAGCTCATAGATGGGGAAAACGACCCAAAGCATATTGAAGAAGAACAAGTACACCCAAGTGAACATGAAGTTGGAGGTATCGAGATTTTGGGACCTAGAACTCGTCGTTAGCTACTATTGCAACGGCTCAAAGTCCTCATAGACGTCAATTGAGATCAAAGAAATGCTCACCCTGTCAGCCACTCCGGGCAGAAAGTGATCCATCCACCATAAAGCTCTGCTGTTGCCAACACGATTAGATATGGCGACACTTTCCAGTCTTTCTTCGCAATGCCATAGCATATCCAGGCAGCTAGAGGTCCAGCTCCAAAAACTGTCAACAGCTCAAGGCTTATGACGGTAGAGTCCGCTCCTCCCCATCTGTGATCCGCTTTTGCGTAGACCTGCCAGAGCTTGCTTGTCCAGTTTCCCCCGTAGGCCGGACCGTACAGTCGACTTCTATCATTCATAAAGTTTGTGATGGCCACTGGATGATGAACCGCAGAGTCAAACGCAGCCGATATGAAAAAGCAGTTGTACAGGTAGGAGCCCTCAAAGATGGCATGTATCAGGGCGTTGAAGGCATTCCATATGAAGAGCGTATGCCAGCGACCAGGCCATCTGGCAGATAGAGCGCGCAAAGACATAGCATATGCAGCTAGAAGCAACGCAACTACCCCGAGAAGCGAATAGATAGTAATAGGGTCCATGAGCTGATCAATACTTGTTTCTGGAGCCGTCTTGATCGGAACGGGGATAGGTTCGGGGACCAGAGAAGGAGACATCGGCCAGCCGCGGGTCTCGTTAAGTTGACTGCAAAGAAACTCGAAAAGTGGTTCAATAAAAGACATAATGCTGTGGCAACCAGAATGAAGTGACTGGTGTTGCCTGGGAGGAGGAAGAGAATGGAAGCTGTGTCTCCTTGAGATTCAACTCAGCTCGCTCATACAGCTGGACCCCTGCGGACCCCTATTTCGGCTGAGTCTAAATATGGATCTTGCTTGGCATGATATAGTTATCTGGAAGCGACTTCATGATCAACGTCCTCCTTCCAAGTTCTGGCCTCGACGGATCCCGTTGATTATGCCCTTATGATAAACAGGCCTATCCCGAGCCATGAGACTGGTAAGCATGATTTTTTTGGTGATCGAGGAATTCTCAGAGGTTGAAACTTCTGAGTACACCATCCTATCTCATACATTGGGGCGGCTATGAGGTGTCTTTCCAGACATGCGAGCTGGTACAGTCAATGACAAGATCCGCGATTCATGCAAACTTGCAAAACGCGACAATTTCAGGTACATCTGGATAGATACTTGTTGCATAGATAAAACGAGCGGTGCCGAGTTATCGGAGTTGATCAATACCATTTACAGATACTACTCAAAAGCTGCGATATGTTATGCATACCTTCATTACTTTGACTGAGGTGGATTGAAAACAACCATATGCTAACTTCATGCCGATGGTTTACTAGAGGCTGGACTTCAAAGTAATTGATAGCTCCAGCAATTGTGAAGTTTCATGCTTACGACTGGACTGAAATTGGAACGAGGACCAGCATGCAGAGGTCAATCTCTCGAATAACAGGCATCCCAACAGACGTTTTGAACGCTACCAAACGGCCCTCAAGCTGCAAAATCGCAGAGAGACTATCTTGGGCTTCGTTTAGCCAGACCACGAGGTTCGAAGGTCAAGCTTATTCTCTCTAGGATTGCTCAATGTTCATTTGACCCTACTATACGGTGAAGGGGACAATGTTTTTCAACGTCTTCAAGTGGAGATATTGAGGACATAGGAACACTACTCCGTGTTTGCATGGACTCTAGATAATGACAAGACAGCCTCTGGTTCCCTATTCGCAAAGTCGCCCGATGCCTTTCAGCCTAACGACGACTTCTGTTTCGCTTATCTCGCGAATTTCTCACTTGCAAGCTTCAAAGAGATTCTTTCTAGGGAGGATGATATACCGCCTGCGCCTCCTACTTTGACGAGTCGCGGCACCAATATTACACAGCCGGTTTACCAGAATCAGCCTCAGAAGAAAGGATACCTACATACCTGAGCAATCTGGGCTCTGGAAATATCCCGGCTGCTAGTGCATGTCATGTTCTACGGTGTAAAACTTTGACCCATACCTGCCATTCATAAGCCCTACTTGGAAACAAAGTTTAATCGCATCATCTGGAACAAGATATCACGCCGTTGTTTCTATTTTAAGGGAAGATCCACCACAAGTGAAACTTCCAAAGGTGATTTGCATCAGTTTGAGGGAGTATAAATATGACACCCAAATATACGCTCGCGGCTTATCCGATAGCTGTGTTGTGCGTCTGACGAATTTTGAAAGGAAAGACATCAAGCATGTCACCAACATCCAGCGCAGTAACACCTCCGCAGATGCCACTCGAACCGTCCAGAATACGAAACACTTCACTCTGCAGACTGTATCATTGAGTTACGAGGAGCCTCATCTTGCATGGATCACTCACACCTACTACAATCAGTCACCAGCCTTGACAGATGTCCATCAATTTATACCATTCCCCAAATTCTACACCCCGTTACATTCATATTTCACGTTACAATGTAGACAAGGTGCACCGGACATATTCGTGTTATCAGTCGCCGGACTGGCCGGAGATTCGGATGAATCATCAATGTAGTCAGGAAGCATGGCCATTCTACTCGTTGTATAGAATAATATTGCGTGGCGTGAGGCAGCTATGATTTCAGGCACATGGGATGGATGGGTGGATCATCGTAGTCTTGACGAAACATGACTACTCTTCTTTGATGAAATGCCGCGTTCCAACGACGACGATCCCGTACTCGTCAAGCAATGGGCTGATCTAAGGATCCCGACCGTCCATTAAATATACGGAGCGATCGTAGCCTAATTTGCATGTCAGAAGGTGCTGAAAGGCTTTGGATATCCTTTGCCGTTCGAAAAGTGGGAGGTCGGAGGTTAATTTGACAGGCTGGATCTATTGCATTTCATACTCACTATGGTCTCCTTCAGGGAACAGAGATATGAGATTGACTCCAGTACTGCCACATGCCAAGCCAAAGAGGAGTTTTAAACTTGCCGACCTCAAATATACGGCTCGGTAGTGCCACTCATGAGGTTGAAGCTTATGCATGGTGGCTCTGTGACACATTGGGACATGGACTAGTCAATGGTCACGCCTGTAGCTTCTTGGAGATTTTCATGCGCTAAAGGCTTCCCATACCGTAACCTATGCGAGGCTGAGTCCAGGAATACATCTCACCAGACTCGTAGTTGGTGTCTGCTCGCATCTTCCCACGTCGAAAAAGATCATGACTGATAGCACCTTGAGCGTGTGCATGCCAATTGGACTGTTTTCTCCAAGAACCCTGGTCTAGTTTAACAATACCCAACCTAGATATAGAAATCACTACTGGTGTTGAGCTGGAACGATAGTCACGCTCTGTCACGTTACCACGTGACGCACACAGTGAACTCCTTGGTTAGTTGCCTTAGTCCAGTTTGGGACTAGGCTAAGAGAGGCTCCGTGCTAGTTGTCAACAACTTTCAATACTATGTAGATTAAGAGGACCTCAAGGCTAATGTAACTACGTCTACCCACTTACCTCCTGCGTAGCAATGAAGCTGAACCTCAGTCATACTACCGGTAAAGCCTATCCTGCTCAAAGACTAGGCCAGTAAACCACAACAACAAAAAGAGAGAACTCCTGAGCAATGTAGGTAATCTGGATATCTGAACGAATATCTAACCCCCATGTTTAAGTTTATTCAATGCTAGCACTAGCCTATTCCTCCTGGCTATTCATGAATATATACTATGCTTTGCAAATCACCAAGACTGTGTACAAGATCTATGCTTTACTGGGTCTTGCAACTTTTGGTCATAATGTTGACGTGGACTACTCACTTCCTCCAGCTTAGCTCAACTCTTCTCGAACGTCGTTTCAGGCTTTTTCCAGCCGCACAGGATCGACCCCTTCTCAATGCGTTTTTGGGCATATGCCCTCAAAAGACTGCTACAAACACTGTTGATGACAACTTAATTATACGACTTACTCATGTCCCAACTGCCGATGCATACCTCTATGCCAGACACAATGATGACATGAGTACGTATATCGATCATATGCGATAATCCTTAAGGGGGTGCTCGATAGGGACAACAGTTTGTTCCGCCAAGCCGTAAGTCCAGGTCTTGATACTGGATGGTAGGACTCATCAAAACCACAAACAGTTCCACAAGTTTAAGTTTTCAAATCGCCAGGCGATACAAGCTGAGTTGCAGCTGATAAATGACGACGGACAACTGTAATTGATCAAGCCCAATACCCTTTAGGAAAATAACACGATGGCACTGGCCGCATGGTATTATCGACAAAATGATATACCACACTAGATGCAAGAACTTATCATTTAGGCGTTTATGGCCTTATTTCCTCAATAGGATTTGGCAGAAACCCCTAGGCGTAGAAAAAATGTCATTTTATCTTATTTTGATGATATTTGATTCAGGCGTCGAGACTCTACGACCCCAGTGAAAGGAGCCCTTGCACTTAGTGTGTATGGATGTTGTTATGACCTGGTCGAGTGAAATGACATTATTGGTTACAATCCTGAGCATTGACACATATGAAAAGCATATTCAGGAAGGCAAGTAGGTAGGGGAGTGAAAAAGGCCAAAAACCTCCAGCCATACACAACATAAAATGGGACCGAGTAGTAGCAGAAATAGTTATTGCTATTAAACTGCAAGAGGGTAGTAGCGGGTATAAGCCATGAATCATGTATCCACCACCCATCCATCATATCTGACGCCATGTCAATCCTAAAAAAAATCATCGAGGACGTAAAGTTCCGCATCTAGTGCTTAGCAGACTCTGTATACATGTTAGTATTGTGTTACATTTTGATTATGAGAAAGCTTACCTTTGTTGACGTCGGCCTTAGCATTGTGGGCGGACTCATCCTTCTTGTCACCAAGAGCATCCATACCGGCGGAAGCACGGGTGGACATGGATGCGTTGGAATCCTTTGCAGTCTCCTTGTTGGCAGTCTTACTGGCCTCGGCACCGGCGCCCTGAACGGACTCGGAGACGTAGTTTGCGGCGTCCTTTCTATGGTCAGCTACATGCCCATACTGATGCTGTATTGCGGTAGAGTAGAGAGTATACCTTTACACTCTGCATGTTGAGTTTGATTTGGTTGTATGGGGTTTGGTTTGAAGTGGGTTTTTTGGTGTGTTTATATGTGTGTGTGTTTGTGGTCGTATTTGTAGAGAGTTGATGAGAGAAGTAAGAGGAGAAGGGAGTTGTGCTTTTATAGCCAGTAGCTCACAGCTCCATTTTGGCAAGACGTCATCAAGGGAAGAGGGTCACCTGTGGGTACCGACTCCATACTGAATGACTAAGCAGCCCAACATCCAGGATCTTGGGAAGGAGTCCGGACTACAGACGATCCCTTCAGAAATATTGAACAAAGGAAACATTAAAATACACTTTTTAGCTATGGGGATATGCCTAGAAGGTGTGATCTTATAGCTCAGACTGCGGAACGCCAATTAAATCAGCAAAATGGTAAGTTTTCATAGGAAACATCATACATCTACACCCTTTTGGAAATGTCAAAGAAATCTAGCTGCTTAGTCATCCAGTACGGAGCTGGTGCAACCACTGGTGGGTTACATGTTAGAAGATCTATGTGTAATCAGGTCTAGACCAAGGTGTCTAGACGGAGGTTTTGTTCCTCCAGGCCGCTGTTTGGTGGGAATTGTATTTACTTGGATCTTTCCCAAAACGGGGTCCTGATGGGGGCAAGCCAAGTCAAGCAAGCAAGCTGTCTGCGTCATACATGTGGCTGTTTTGTGGTCTGGATGATGTATTTGGTGTGAATCATAGGTAGCATTGTACTTTCCAAACCTCTTCCGGCTGAGACACATTATAGCTCAGGAGAAGGTAGGGGAATTTTCAGCAGCATTATGCCCTTCCATACACTCCAAAAGGCGCAGGTGCTTCCCATCTCTTCGTCCATTCTCCAGTCCTAATCTCAGGATCTGCAGGCAGTGGCGGGGTCATGCCAGGAGAGCAATAAGGTCAACGAGGGGTACATGTGGCTCAAACTTTGATGGCTTTCCAGGCTGTTAGGGCGACGTGGGGTGTTCTCATGTGTCAGATTTCGATGTCTATTCTTTGCATATGCCCAGTTTTCCACCTTCTACATGTTCACCAAACAGGCATTCATGTCATGCAGCTTCAGAAGGACACTTTTCCGTGTTTCATTCGTCGACCAGGGCTCGTGACACCGAAATTCGTATACAACTTCAGCCGTCGTGCCGAAACATAGTAGTACATAGCCTGCCGCACATGCAAGAGCACACAATTTTCGGTGACAAAAGCGATCATAAGATCTGGTTCCATTCGATCTGCTATGGGGGCGGAAGACGAGATGCAGTTTACTGACGTAGCCTAATGTGTGCCAATGTCAATAGCAATGCGAATGGTAGTGGCAATCGCAATCTGGATGGAATGGGATGAAGTATGAAAATGGGATGAAGTGAACAACATTCCGATGAGCTTTTGCATGATGATGTCACGATACACATGCACAAATAGATGGTGTGGCTTTTGCTCAAGGTACTACTCCTGTCTTTGCGCATGTATGCTCTCTATCACTCCATAAGGGGGTTTCATGAAACATCAGTCCGGTCATGGAAAATCTGGGCTATTCGAGACGATAGAGACCATTTGTTTGCAGCTAGCATAGAGAATCGTGTTTGTGAAAGATATCTTCCTGCTTTTTGGCGAAGTGACTGTACACTTGTTGGACTTGTCTCATCCAAGGTCGGAGTACCTCCCACCACGTAGTCGTTGATTTGCTTTACTTTATTAGTTCCCAAATAGCCTTAATTGGATCGAGATCAGGAAATTGAGCTGGTTGAACCAAAATCAGAAAATCGGCGGCTCTGTGGAGATGATAGCACGGGTTATACGTTGATCTATTGCCATGCGAAGAGTCGCCATCCTCTTGTGAGTAAACCTCATGCAGTATAGGTTATGAAAGAGCATCAGATCCGTAGTATTTCGCCGCTCTTCCGTATCCCGCCTCGGAACATGTCTTGGATAACACGTCCTCCTAGAACAGTCTCCTTCACAATCCCGTCAACATGCTTTGGTTCAACCCTACCATACCATATCCCACAGCCCGCCAGCTCATGATCCTCTCCTCCTGCCTTCTTCATCCCCGGCGGTATATATACAATTATGTTGCCTGCAAATTTGTGTCCGCCAATATGACTGATCAATCCAACTCTAGCTGTCTTAATCACATCATTGTCTTCCTCTCCAATGATTGCTGGTAGCTGTTCCTTCGAAAACTCCTGATATTTTCTTGGATCACGATCGTTGTCTAGCTGCATTGAAGGAGGTGTCGTTGGTACCCTGATCCCATTTGCTTCTAATACTTTAGAAAACTCGTTTCGTAAGAGTGGTCCAAGAATACCACATCGGATGTCTCTGCCTCCATGGCCACAAACTAAGACCAGAATATGCTTGACATCGTTGGCCTCGGCGAAATAGGCGTCGCTATTGGTAACCGACCGATCATCCTGCAGAGTATCAGGCTTTTGCTCGCTGGAGACTTCTGTGTCCCTAGATGGCTGTCCTTTAGGCAATAAGTACTGCGTTGCTAATGCTTTCAATGTGACTTCTGGTACCGGACAAATTTCCGGGTCACCAACTGTTGGTTTTGACACGATATTCCGGAGAACGAAGGGAACATATTTGAACGACGGCAGCAAATACGTGGACGTGTATAGTTCTTTCGTGGACGGCAACTTTTCTAGCCTGGTATTCGGATTCTGGTTTTCTTCATGTACAGCAGCGCGATATTCCGTTGCCATAATCGAACTAGGGAACGAGGAGTTGAGGATAGATATTGGGTTATAAGGCTACTTAGCAACATCATTAGCTAAGCTCGTAGTCTTTGTTTGTTTGAGAGATTGTGCTCGATTAAATGTGAGTTACAACCAGCATACTTACATCATGATATGGCCCCTTTGGTCCTACGAGCGCCTTCAAGTCCGCGGCCAGATTATCACCCTCATTCTCCCTTTCAATCCTGCTGTCCCAATCGTCTCTACCTGTACATATTACAATTTGTTCTGCATATGCTGCCATTGTGCCGTTGAGCGGCTTTGAATAATCGATAGGGAAACCCTCTGGCATTTCTGGAGTCTCGGAGCATTGACATGGTGGTGATGGACACGAGGATGTCGTGGGAAATGGAGAAGTGGTAGTATTAGATATATATTGTGAAGCTATACTATTCAGTGGTCTAGAGACTCGGCGGGAGAGCGGAAGAAGAAACATCGAGTTGTGGTTGCAGAGTAGGTCGTGCGGTCGTGCGGTCGTGCGGTCGTGTATTAATGTTCGGTTTTATCCTTATCTATTTCCTAGCAGAACAACAAAGTGACTTTACACACAGCGCTCGCACACCCATCAACTTATTGCACAACCTGCAGGACGCTATGTCACTTCACTGAGTGTATTTGCTTCTCTGTTTATCACATGCACATTTGGGCAAGAGAGTTATCCTTCCTCCACGTATATCGGACTATGTAAACGCGACTACCAAGCACCAGTTACGATTCTATATAACACGTCAGATGCCCCGTCTCCAGCACGCCCTCCTTCTGCAAGCATACGCGCTGTCTCCTCTTCTCCCGCTGTTACTTCGAGTCACACGCGACCTTCCATCCGCCCTCAATGAACTTCGTTGGCTACGTTCTCACGTCATTAATGCCATCCCCAAACAAAGCCTGCATCGACAGCATGCCACACTCGTCAAGCTCTGCAGACGGCGTCAAGCTGCTGAACCACTGCAATACATTCTAGGATCTCAGCCATTTGGGGAGCTAGATATCAGATGTAGGAAGGGAGTTCTGATCCCTAGGCTAGAGACAGAGGCATATTCACAGCATCTGGCAGAACAGGCATTGGAGAGTAAATCGTGGAACGGGTTGAAGAGGAAGTTGAGAGTACTGGACCTGTGTTCGGGTAGTGGGTGTATCTCACTGCTTCTTCTTCACCTGTTACGGAGGAGAATGGGGGGCGTGGATGTTGTAGGATGGGACATATCTGTAAGCTTCTAGGTATAACGTTCTCCATTTCTCTTTGCTGATATCGGATTCGTGATAGAAGCAAGCTCTGGCATTGTCAAATGAGAATGTGCGACACAGCCTTGGCCCTGAAGACCGGGGACATGTACGCTACGAAGACCGTGACGTTCTTGCATCAACTGAGAAAGATATGCATAATGCAGAAGCTTTCGATATCATAATATGTAACCCACCATACATACACACAGAAGACTCATCCGTCTCACGCTCAGTGCGCAAGTGGGAGCCAGGGCTAGCGCTATTTCCAGCATCTCAAGCCACTGGCCCGTACCAGAGCTCGGAAGCCTTGTCAGTGGTATGCGCAGTCGAAGATATCTTTTATGAGAGAGTCTTGAAACTTGCAACGGCTCATGATGTGGAAAAGATAGTCCTCATGGAGGTAGGTTCCAAAGAACAAGCCATCAGAGTTGTCCAATTAGCTGCAATGTTTCTCCCGCAGGCTACTCTAGAAATCTGGCGAGATGCGCCGGATCAGATTTCCGAGAGCTATGAAGTGGCGAGTATCCTCGTTGACGATCAGAACTATAGTGTGAAAGGCTCAGGGCTGTTCAGAGCCGTGGTAGCAAGATGCAACCAACATCAGAATCCATCCTGAATTCCTAGCACAGTTTCTGTTACATCCTTTGCGAATTTGCCAAGCTACGCGCCAAGATCTTATAGAAAAAGAGGTGGCCCTAGTGGAATGTCAAGGTCTCACTTAACAGTGAACAATATCAGGTGGAAATTGCACCTGAGCGCCTCTTCCATATTGTCCACCACTGTTGAGCAGTCGATATGATCATGCGAACAGGCATGCGATGCTGACTAAGCCTTGGCTCGTTGACATGTCAAGATATACCGTACCACCGTACGCTTCTAGCTCTTTTGTCCTGCCAAATATCATAATTTGTACCCTAACCTCCGTATCAGTTGAGTAGTGACCATAATCAGACACGTATAATTTTGCAACGAAAATATTAATGGGAAGTTGGATTTTCTAAGCGGCCTCCGGAATGATGCCATGAGCATGGTAGCCGTTTGTTGTGTCCCTCATTGTCAGGCCTTTGTACCTGCATGTCAGACAATGCATACCACAGGCCACAACATATCTAAAACAAAAACGCGCTGCTAGAACGCGTTATTATCCCCAAAGAGTTCATAGAGGTCAATTTCTCCCGTTTCAACGGTCTTAACGGGCGTCGGAACGGTCTACACCTGCCAAATGGCGCAAGCAGCCCTTTTCCTACGGGCTCCCGCAAAACCTCCCTCTACGTTCTCCCATATACTAGCAGATTCGATCCAGGAAGCTTCAAGATACACAGCGGAAAGAAAGCTTATCTACGAACCAATTGCGGCCCTATGGGACGAATACCTAGCCTCTGACGCGGTCCGAAAGCTACCAGCACGCCTTCGAAACCCTATGAATCATCTTCGTAAGGACTTTATACTGAAAGCACGAAGGCACTTCGACTCCTTTATTACTGGAATACCCAAAGATGGCCATGATATGAGCCTCTCTCAACATACAACTCTAGCCCAGGCCCAAGACTCTGATCCGAGTACTTCATCCTCAATTACCTCTACTACGAACTCTTCCCCCAAGACCACGAGCTCTAGCGGTACCTACGCAAGTTTAGCAGCTACTGTCCCACCTACAACGGCAACTACCAACCGCCAACCGCGGAATACCGCAAGTTGCCAAGCCATGGGCCAAAGGACCAGATACCCGTATGTTTGTCAGAATGGCTTCAGATAACCCTGACCGTCTGGCAGGATCATTTGCAGTATTAACGGCTCTGAAGAGGGCCGTGGTGCAGATGCTTCCCTGCTCCGCGAAGTACAAGAAACCGCAACCGGCTTTGCGCTCTGTAAAAGATCCGCCAAGGATCTCTTACAATTAGAAACACATACGGAGGCCTTGTATAACATCATTACGGACTGCAAGATAGAAAAGCACAGAGACTGGACTACGTATCGACTAATCATACCTCGATCAGTCCGTACCTTTAGCGATCAAGGAGGCATTAAAAACTCCCTACTTACGGAGCATATGCTCTCAGAAGTAACTCAAAAGGAGACAAACCAGCAATTAGTAAAAATTGCTCAAGCAACACACGGCATTAATAGTATGCTTAATACCACAATATGGTTTGCAAGCTTTCTAAGCGATAAACATACACCAATCCCCAAAGTCCTCAGAATTCTTGGCGCCTCAGTGATTACGACTCCGGTAGCCCGAAGAGTCAGGATTACACAATGTAGCAACTGCTTCCTGTGGCATAACGCTTGTAGCTGCGCCCGCCCTCAACGTTGCCGCATATGCGGATCAACAGCACACTTAGAGACAGGCCATTCAACACGTTGTACGACTGCTTTACCACACACTTGCACTGCCAGATGTATCCCCTGCAGTGGACCTCATACCGCGGACGACGCTGACTGCCCTCGACGACTTACTATCAAGGGCCGGTAACCAAGTCTCAACGACAAGCAGCAATCGCCAGAAGTGGGGTGGACCGCAGGAGAGCTGTAGTTACAGCAGGATGTACACCTTCCGAGAAGCAATATATAGTGCCTTCTACCCCGAGAGGAACTGCCACAGACGTAAATATGGACGAGCCAACCACTCCCACCCAAACACAGGCGGACCGTGCCTTCTGAACTCCCAACTCCTGTCGAACCCTTTCCCCTGATTCAATCTATTCTCTCTCCCAACGCCAGCGTCACCAGACTGCAAGAACTAGTCGGCTCCCTCGTCCAAGGCAACAATCTCGCCTCCGAGCTTGAAGACCTCTTCACTCAATTTACCTCTACTACACAGGTCAATCAACAACAGTATACGCAAGGCACCGCTCTCACAAGCGACCTCGTCCAAGCTCAGCAACATATCACTTCCCTCAATGAACAACTCTCCAGCCTATGCTCCTCCTATTCCAAAGTTGAATGTGATCTCGCCTCCGAGCAACGGCATTTTACCGAAGTCATTGCCACGTTAAAGGATCTCCGGGGAACAGAACTCGAGAACCCTAGGTCATCGAAGTCGGCCAAGATCGAGTTCGATACGTTCAATGGGAAGGATGTAGACGGTGCAGAAACCTTTCTCTTTGGCCTTAACGCTAAGTTCAAAAATAACGCCTCTGGATTCGATACTGAGCAGTCCAAACTCGTGTTCTATGCTAATCATCTCAAAGGCGCCGCCCACACCGCCATTCGTCATACCCTCCGTGAGAATGGCACCGTCGAGTTAACCAATTGCCATGAGATCACCGCCATCCTAAAGGTCGCTTTCTTACATGCAGGTGCCGCTGAGAGAGCCACTAATGTCGCTAAGGGTATGAAGCAAGGTAAAGAGGTATTTTCTATTTGGGTTGGCAAGTTCCTCGCCGAATACTATAAGAGCAACCTCACAGAGCCAGAGAATATTCGCGAGCTTCGTAGAGCCACCGCCACTCCTCTATTCCAGGCTGTCAACAACACTCAGCGTACTAAGCCTCTCCCTGGTACCTTGTTGAATAAGTCGCTCTCACCTCACTGGGACGGAGGACTTTATTTTACCCAGAACCTAGCTCAATCATCCTCCCATAGCCAACAGACTGGCAACTGGTCCCCTTACACCTTCCAGACTGCAGTCCAGACTGCCGCACCAGCTGCCCCTATAGCTACCACAACCGATGCTATGGATATCAGCCAGCTCGACCTCACTCAACTTATCAACGGCAAGCTCCACGCCAACGAAAAGAAGCGGCGTTTCGACGCTGGGCTGTGCCTCTATGATAGAAGGGACCATGCAACTGCGGAATGTCCAAAGATTGCGGCAAAAGAGAAGAAGGAACGTGAGCAACTCATGTCCTCCGCCTCTAAAGAAGCTCTTCTTGCTGCGGCTGCTTTAAAATAGAGTTCTCCGCGAAACCCACGCGCCGTCGGAGACGCTCTGCAAAGCAGAAGACTGAACGTTTCCTCCATCTCTGTCGATCCTAGGATCAAGCTGAAATCGTCTCATTTAGTAGTTCAAGCTTCCATTGTCTACCTAACAACACAGAACTTTCGTTTCAGGCCCTAGTCGACTCAGGTGCAACCGTTTATTCAATCATTGATTCTTCCTTTGCGCGCCAACTCTCTCTTCCTTTCGAACCTACTTCACCCCATCGTCTAAACGTCGCCGACGGCAGAGAATCTTCCGCTGGAGTCGTTAACCACATGACACATTTATCTCTCTCTATTAAGACTCACTCCGAATCAAACCTCCCTTGTTTCGTCACCACACTCGGCCAATATCCTCTTATTCTTGGGAAGCCATGGCTCGAGCAACACGATCCCGATATCCACTGGTCTGCGAATAGTATGGTATTTGGTAGATCAGATCACTGCTGGGCCAACTGCCTCCCACCCTCCTGCATTGCCCTCATGGTTCATGGAGTTCTGCCCAGATTCCGCAAACCACGCCATAATAACCCCAACCAACGACACTAAGCCTCCTGCAAGGCCAGTTAGATTGGCACTCCCGTCTATAAAAGACTCATGAAAGATCAAAATGTTGAATGTTTTTCCGCGTCTATATTCGACATCGACATGGAGCTGAAGTGCCGTAGCGCGTTTCCTCCTCGATCAAAATCACCACCACCACAATACTACATACCTCACAAACCTCCTCCACCGTCTACTCTATCATATATCAACCCAGTTTCCAATCTTCTGTTTGGCATAGCCCTTATGGAGTTTTCCTTAGCGAATTCAGAATATTCTGATGATGTTTGGAGATTAAGAGAGCGTGTAGCTGCCGATACCACAACCTCGAATGAGATCCTCTTAACAGATTCTCTCGTAGAGCACTCCGCTAGTCTGAATGACGTTGAGAAAGCCCTCGAAAAGTACAAGCCCAAAACTCTCGTCGATCCTGCAACCCTCGTACCCCGGTGGCTCCATCTTCTCTTATCCGCCTGGGACGTACAAGATTCTAATACTCTGCCACCTCACCGTGACGGCATAGGCCATGAGATCAAGTTAGAACCCGGTACTGAGCCCCCTTGGGGAGCTCTCTACGCTATGAATACTAAAGAGCTTCTGGTCCCTATGGAATTCTTGATCGACAATTTTGCAAATGGATTTATCCGCACCACTTCATCCCCAGCTTCTTCCCCAGTCTTGTTTGCTCGCAAGCCAGGAGGCGGCCTCCGTTTTTGCGTTGACTATCGAGAACTGAACGCAATCACAATTGAGGACAGATATCCTATTCCCTTACTCCAGGGAAACTAGACCGTCTTGCTCACGCAAAGATCTATACCAAGCTGGATGTTATTAATGCGTTTAACAGAATTAGAATCAAGGAGGGGAATGAATGAATGACAGCTTTTCGTACTCGTTACGGACTTTTCGAAACTCTCGTCATGCCCTTTGGCTTGTCTAACGCGCCGGCGACCTTTCAGAAGCGAATTAACGATGTCTTACGCCCATATCCCGACACTTTTTGCACCGCGTATATTGACGATGTGCTAAACTATAGCAACGATCTTCGATCCCATCGGAAGCACGTCACCCTGGTCGTCAAAATCCTTCTCGACGCAGGTCTCCAAATTGACGTCCATAAGTGCGAATTTAAGGTAGAAGAAGTCAAGTATTTAGGCCTGATCGTCTCCACGAATGGCATTAAAATGGACCCAGCCAAAGTGTCAGCCTCGACAGATTGGGGACCATTAGAGAATCTTAAATATGTCCAAGCTTTTTGGGGATTTGCCAATCTCTACCGCAGGTTTATTCGCAACTTCTCTACAATGGTCATACCTCTAGTTCAGCTCACCCATAAGAACGTTCCTTTCGATTTTAACGACTCCCGTAAAGCAGCATTCGCTGAACTCAAGGCTCCTTTACTTCTGCACCAATACTACTTCATTTCGACTCAATGAAGGCCGTGACAATCGAGTGTGATGCATCCGACTATGTCTCTGCACGAATACTCTCACAATTTGGCTCTGACGACCTTCTCCACCCTGTCGCCTTTCTATCCAAAAAACACTCCCCAGAGGAATGCAATTACGAGATCTATGACAAGGAATTACTTGCCATAGTCCATTGTTTCAAGGACTGGCGCCCGGAACTTGAGGGACTCGACCAAGAGATCACAGTACGAACCGGCCACCGTAACTTACAGTACTTAATGACAATCAAGATGCTCAGCCATCGCCAGGTCCGTTGGAATGAATTCCCCTCCCGTTTCTCCATTAAAATACAACCCGTTGCTGGCAAAACCAACGGAAAGCTAGACGCCCTCACCCGTCGCTCTAGCGACCTTCCTCAACACGCCCACGACCCTCGTAGGGAGCACCAAAATCAGACTATTGTAAAGCTTTTCAACCTTAGCGCAGAAGTCCTCGCCGATCTCCCCAACATCCCTCTCGAAGTCCCCTCTATGAGTCTCTCCAAGGACCATGACACACTCCCCGAGCTTAACTGGGAAGCCGAACTCTATACACATCCTAACATCCTGGAAGACGTCGAAGCTGAACCTTGGGAGGAATATACAACTGAGAAACTATTTCCAATGATCGCAGCAGCATATAAAGACGATATACTTTACACGGAAGTAAAAGAGCAGCTAGTAGTGGAGGGAACACAAACTTGCAGAGTCCTCAACCTCTCCGAAGCCAAAATCCACCAAGATCAGCTATACTACCGTAACAGACTTTATATACCCTTAGGAGATAATAATACCCGGACCTTTCTTATTCAAACCATCCACGACCATCCTCTCACTGGGCATCCTGGCCATAATAAGATGTGGGAGATGCTCGCTCATATTGGTGGCTCTCCCTTAGTTCCGATCTAAGGATATTTCGCACAACTTACCACGGGTGCAAAAGGGACGCTATTTCTCGTCTAAAACCCTCCGGGTTTCTCAAAAATGATGGAGGAGATCACTCAAATGCTAAAATAAAATATGCGAGCTGCCCAGGAGACTCAAGAACGCAGCGCTAATAAGAAGAGGCGCCCTAATCCATTGTACAAAGCTGGAGGCATGGTCTATTTAAGTGCCAAAAACATTGTTTCTGAGCGACCTTCTCACAAGCTAGATCACCAATACCACGGCCCATTCAAGATCCTCTCGGTTCACTCTCATCATTGCCGCCTCGAACTCCCCCACGAAATGGCCTTACTTCATCACAGCCGTAACTATGATATGATCATGCCTGCCACTGGGGAGGGTATACCAGGCTAAACCAACCACCGCCTCCTGCGATTAGAGTTGCCGTTACGAGTGATTAACTCTGGGGAATGAAGACCTTACTCAACTCTCGCCGCACTAGAAATGGTTTCGAATACCAGGTTTGCTGGGGCGGCTATGACAGTTCTTACGACTCTTGGGAACCGCTAGCCGATGTCGTCGACGCCACTGCCTCAATAATACTTTTCAATGCCTCCAATAAGAAGTCAGCTAAATCCACCAAAGAGGAGATCAAGGCCGCCCACAACTAGATTTTACCCACCGCAGAATCAGCCTCAAATTCTCCTACAATACCTCCTATACCACTAAACCCCACCATCCCAAAACCAATATTCACGCCTTCGCCTATATCAACTGCCGTTGAACTAATGGTAGTACCAACCCGGCAGTCGTCTCGCGCAACCAAAAACAGGGTAGAGTTTGAGTATAGAACATGGTAAGAAGCTAGCTGTCGCTCTAAACCTCTTTCGGCACCCTCAACACCACGAACTTTTCACACCGGGAGAGGGGACTAGTCTAGGAGAGGGGCAATGTAGAATATGTGCGATCAGGATCGTGGGCCAGGAACAGGATTAGGATCAGGATCAGGATTCGTCCTATAACATACCCCACACTTGGCAACCCACCTGTACATACAGCTTGATTCTCTTAGAACTTCTCTCCCTTCCTCGAGAATCTTTAATAGTTAAATCTACATTATACACCTTCCTTGACAATGACCTATGCCCGGGAAGGTGTAGGTTTAAACACAGCACAGCTACGGCCCTGCCCTGCAGGAGATCTCTTATTCCTACAGGTCCGGCACCGCAACTTGACTCCGCTTAACATTATCAACATATATAACGCACCACGAGGATCTCGAGACGGTAGCGTAGCAGTAGACCTGCTCCTCTCACTTTCAGAGATGCTTATGGTGCTCCGCCTTGATCGCCAGTGATTTCGACCTTCATCATTCTAGCTGGAATCCCTTAGCAACACCTTCACTACAATCAAATGCACTGGCAGATTGGCTGTCGGACAATAACTTAACTTTAAAATCAGTGGAAGGTATAGCTACACAACACACAAAGCCGGTAACGTACTAGAATTAGCCTTTCTGGCAGGTAGGCTATTTGCTACCACTACTATCGCAAAACACTTAGACGTTACCTCAGATCATAGCCCTATGCTCACAGCCCTTGATTAGGCCGAGCTTTGCACTCTAGCGGCCGGAAGGCTCTGGCCTGATACAATTGTTATAGAGGAGCTCAAAAAACTGCTAGTATCTAGCTTGATACATCCATCAACAACTCCAGGCCAACATGCTATAGAAGATCTAGACATTGAAACTGCAAACTTACTCAAGATCTCCACGAGACCTGTAGCATCACCGCGAAACTTGACCTACGCCAGAGCACTGGCCAGCCGTGGTGGAACAACGACTTCAAAACAGCAGTTAGGCACTTCCACCACGAACCTACAGATACCTCGGCCTATAACCTACGTAACAAGGTTCGAAAAGCCGAAACAGCATTCTGGGCTAATAAGCTAGAAACGGCCAAAGAAATTAACGATGTAATAACAATGGTTAAATGGCATCAGTCGACAGGCAACTCCCGAAGCCCTCCCCTGATTGACCCCCAAGACCTTCTATGCGCTCCTACAATGAGCACCGAGGAAAGAGAGCTCTCGAAGTCAAAGAACTACTAACAAATTCGGCAGAAGCGTGTGATATAGCGTTCGACATCTCAGCTACAGCAGCCAGAAATATTGACTTCCCAGACGTCACAACACAGGATGTCCCAAAAGCAATCCTACGAGCAGGTAATACAGCTCCAGAAACCCTAACCCTAAGACCTCACTACCTATCTTACATACGATGTAGAGAACGCTCTCTCTAGACACCTAAAGGCTTCCTTCTAACAATGGACGTTAAGTGAGCCTTCGATGTAATACTACTTGGAAGACTAGTGCGCAGACTCCGCGAGCAAGGGTGGCCAGACCGACTACTACTACGCTGGACTCAGGCGTTTATAGCCTCACGAGCCGTAGCGAATCCGGCTAGGCGGAGAAACCGGCCCACCTACAGATATATGATGTGGACTTCCCCAGGGAGCCCCAATCTCGCCGATTCTCTTTATGCTATATATCGCCCCTCTATTCTAGTTCGGTTCTCCACGGAGCAGGTTCGGGTGTGCCGATGACATCGGCTTATTAGCTATTTCGGACGACCTATAATAGAACTGTACGAAGCTACAGGCAGATATGCAAGAGGGACTGGAGAGCAACAAAAAGAATCACGTTTGACCCGAAGAAGTCTGAGGTAATAAACTTCACAAGGAACCGGAAAGACCTTCCGCCATCTGCAACCCCGCGAGTTATAACTGAGACATATACAATCCAGGATTCTACAGCTCCTCTTCAGTAGCTTGGCGTGTTCTTCGACTGAAAACTCAGATTTAAAGCTCATGCTAAATTCATGGCTACGAAAGCCCTCAAGTGGGCTAACGCACTCCGGTCCCTCGGTAAAACCACTCGCGAAGTACCACTTATCTTCTTACAACGAGCTGTAATGGTGTGTACTTGAAAAGGGGTACTACGCGGCAGAGACCTAGTGGCCCGGCAGGGTCACAAAAAAATCAGTAAGGGAGTTTCAAACCAAGTAAGCATACACATACGTCTTCTCGGGGGAGTAAAACTAGCATACGCGCTTGCGACCCTTCCAGTCTATCGCACGACCCAAACGGCAGTACTATACAAAGATGCCTATCTCAGGTCACCCAAAATCGAGCTTAATCTTATGACTCAAACATTCGCAGCTCGTACAGCGCGCTATACCCGTGGCACCCTCTTCGAGTACGAATCAAAGCAATTCTCTGTAACGGTCGAAGTTGCCTGCATTGCAAGGTGCAACCGAAGTTGCAAGCGAAGGATGCGTGACGTGGCTTGCGAGCACGTGCATGTACTTTCGAACATATAGTAGAGTAGAATTGATTGCTGATTAATTCTAGTAGCCTTTTGGCTCAGTTGACAAGGGTGCAAACTGCTCTACACCGGTTGTTACGTTCTCCGGACGAAGCGACCTAGTACACGGCTGGCAAGACTCATACTCGCACTACCCAAAGCAGAATCAGTTAACCCAGTCATGTCTCCCCCATGGCTGGTCCGGGAAACCCGCGAGGAAACCTCTAGACGAGTGTGCGGCCCTCAAGGCCGTACTAAAAAAGAAGCAGCTAGGGACTTTACCGACTTCTTGACTACAGTTCCTCCAAGCGATATCCAAGTATTCTCAGACGGCTCTAAGAACGAGACTACAGACGGCGCTGCCGGTGGTGGTTTTATAACATACCAGTACAAGATACAAATCGACCGCAAAGCCTTTTCTCTAGGCCGTAACGTAAATCAGCCGCAAACAAGCTGTGGAACACTACAGCGCCAGGAAACTATACAGAACTACCAGTACTCCATTCCATAGCCCCGGAACTTTGATAACTGTGCAGGAGAGCTCTCGGTTATATACTAGCATCACATACACAGCACGGCGATTTCACAGCCTACCACGAGCGTTTCCTACATAGCGATTACACACGTGATTGCTCATGCGCACGGCCCAAGTCCCCTTTACACTTCTATTACTGCAAGCCTAGCACCACCCACAAGCTTACGAACAAAAGATGTGCTTCAAAAGCAGCTCCTTGTCTTTTTACCCTAGAAAGGTTTAGTCATCAGCTTACTAATCTCTTTTCAAATTCACCAGGGGGTGCAGGAATTGATGCGCGGGTTCAAAATAGCCGAAAAACATCAAAAATCAACAAAAATGCTATTATTTCTACTTTATATTAACACAATGCGCTCTTGATGGGCCCTCCACCCGATTTTGTTAGTTTTTGGCATCGATTAGGCAGCTCTGAGATACGCGCACGAATTTCTTGCATTGTGATCTGATCCCATTGTTCTTCTAAGATGTTTTTTTGACTTCATGGATCCCATGAAAGACTCTTTTACGTATCCTTTGCTTTAATATATTCTAACAAGCCTCATTCGGGTTTAAATCAGGACTTTGGGCAGGGTGAACAAGCCTATCAATCCAATTCTTCTCCCGAAGGCTCCTAGCCAAGTTCATCTTCTCTTCTCGTGTCCTATGAGATCCATCGTTATCCTCTTGTAAAATCCAAGACACTGAGTCTCTAGAGCGAGCATTATGAATAGCAGAGATATATATAGGCAAGAGATGCTCTGTAGAATATTTCTGTGTCATAGAATTGCCATTAGGCTTGACAATTCTCTCATGTGACTTAGAAGCCTCCCACTTGAGTATTCTTTCTTTGAACTCGTCCTCAGATTCAATTCTCGTCCGCCGACGGGGTTTTGGAGGTCTTGGAGGCTGTTCGGTGTGTTCGGCCTCATCGTGATAGAAAATTAAAAGTCACTTTTCGTTCCAATTCACGTACGACGCGAAATGGAGCTTGACACCTTCTTTCTTGGGCCTCTGTTGGATATTACAAGTCTCTTCTCGTGTCCCTTCTTCTCGGAGGATCCAACTCGCACCGCAAGAAGAGGGGTCGATATGTGTCTCGTCGGTCAAGATATACTGCCAAAAATATTCGATGATCTTGTCCTTGTGCGCGTGACCGTATGCAACCCTTATATTACGAATTTTTGCCGAAATAACCTTCCCCACGTATGCTTGTTTATATCTCCGACCTCCCTTGGTCTCGGCACGTAATCGGTATTGTAATTGACGTGTTTTGATCGGGAGGTGGTGGTATTCTATCTGCGCTCCGTAAAGTTGGTCGCGTACGGGATTTCGTTTCGGCGACACAAGCTTTTGGTACGTCGCTTTTGAGATCCTAGACTTTCTCCCTAGGACTGTCGATAGAGGAAGAGTTCGACGATTAGCAGGGCTTCCTAAGTCACGTCTTTGGGCAAGCCACCGACGCGCTGTACTCTCGTGAATGTGGTGCTCTTTCGCAAGAGTAGGTAGAGAGGCTTGGAGGGGGATTTGTGATCGTAATCGTAGAAGAACGCGCTCCAATGTACTGTATTGTTTTCAGGACCTCGAATAGGTCGATCGGGAGTCAATCGGCGAGCATCTAAGCGCATAATCGGGGCCACATTGGTGGTGTTGGTCGTAAAGGAGTAAGGATAGGGAGGAGGTAGGAGTGGTTGTTTTGGTATCTCGCTAGAAATCAGCCCGCGCATCAATTCCTGCACCCCCTGGTGAATTCATTCCCTAATGACTCGCTACAGCTCTCATTATAGTTCAGGATCCACTAGCAATGTCTCGGCCACGAGGCAGGGCAAGGCTGCTAAGCAACAAATGGTGCCTGTACCAACTAGAAATCTTAAGAATCTCAAAAACATGAACTGAATACCCTTGAAAACAAGCAGACTAGCATCCATCGCATCCATGAGGCATGTCTTCGAAGGACTATCATCAAACAGATGCCGTCAACTCAGATAATTCCGACTCTGATTCTGACCTGGACATCAACATCAACGAGCTCGATCCCATTACGAGTTCCGCTACCATACGGCGAGGCGGCGGTGACAGCAGGGACCAGAACGGCAGGGGAAGTCATATTCCACTCAGGAACCTACGTATGAGCGGCTTGCGGAACCAGGCGAATCGCAACCGTGGCTATGGAGATTTAGGGAGGGATCGAGATGCAACATCGGAGGACTTGCACGGCTTATTAGATGGAGATGTAGAAGAACATAGGGTGCCAGGGATGAGGTTAAATGGAAGGGACGATGCGGTCTTGAAAGGTCCTGGACACCGAAGAAAGCCCAGTGTGGAATCTTTCAAGAAGATTGGATCACAAATACGCCTGCCTAGCTTTCTATCCAGAAGTCCATCAGCTATTGGTCCTGGACTCATCGACGATGAACCTCAAGAGGAAGAACACGATCCAGCATCGTCTAGGAATGTCTCCGTCGGTGCACCACAGTCCTCACGTTTCCCAGCAAATGCCGTCTCCAATGCGAAGTATACCCCTATCAGCTTTTTACCGCGAACTCTATACAACGAGTTTTCTTTCTTCTTTAACATGTACTTCTTACTGGTGGCTCTTTCTCAGGTTGTGCCTGCGCTACGAATTGGTTATCTTTCGACTTACATTGTACCATTAGCATGCGTTTTGGCAATTACACTAGGAAAGGAGGCTTGGGACGATATCGAGAGGCGAAAAAGGGACGCGGAGGCTAATGCGGAGGGTTATACTGTGTTGGTGTTTGAGAAGCCGGGGCAAGGGAGTGCCAACAAATATCAAAAAAATAGGAGTCTAAAGTCAAAAGGATTCAAGAAGAAGTCTCTCGTGGTTCCAGATAGACTGTCGGATATACAAGAAGAGGAGGAAAGTGCAGAAAGTGAAGGACTTGTTCCAACATCAGAAGTGCATGAAATCATCAAGAAATCAAGGGATTTGAAGGTTGGGGATGTGCTTAAATTGGGCAAGGATCAACGACTTCCCGCAGATGTCATAATACTGAAAAGCTACCCCAACGAGATAACTGTTTCTTCGGGTCCGGTCACCAACATCGTCCCAGCTGACGAGTCGTTGTTAGTTGATACAGTCACCGATCCACCCATGGATCAGAGTACGCCAACAGTCTCGGAGAGTCTGGAATCTACGTCAGAGCTAGGAAATACGCCAGCTGCAGATGCTGGAGGTGTTGGTGAGACATTCATCAGGACAGATCAGCTTGATGGTGAGACGGATTGGAAATTACGATTGGGATCACAGATATCACAGTCTCTTGACATATCTGAATTCCCTCGTCTGCGTATAGCCGCAAGCAAGCCAGACAAGAAAGTGAACGACTTTGTAGGTAACATTGAGTTGTTGCCGAAAGGCGGCGCTGGGTATGACCCGCACATCAGTAACGAAACGACCGAACAGCCAAAGTCCGGACCTTTAAGCATCGATAATACAGCATGGGCCAACACAGTTCTTGCATCAAACGCTACGACCTTGGCTGTCGTTGTATACACTGGTCCGCAAACTAGATCTGCGCTATCGACCTCTGTTTCGCGGTCAAAGACGGGCCTTTTGGAATACGAAATCAACTCGTTGACCAAGATACTGTGCGCACTCACTCTGTCACTTTCCATCGTGTTGGTTATTCTGGAGTTCGCACAGAAGAACTATGTTCCAGATCTCGCCTGGTATGTCAAGATCGTGAGATTCTTGGTACTCTTTTCCACCATTGTTCCCATCAGTCTAAGAGTCAATTTGGACATGGGCAAGAGTGTATACTCTTGGTTCATCCAGCGAGACGCGGGAATACAAGGCACTGTCGTTCGGACAAGTACGATACCAGAAGACCTTGGTCGAATAGAGTATCTGCTGAGTGACAAGACTGGAACTTTGACACAGAACGAAATGGACATGAAGAAGATACATGTGGGAACAGTGTCCTATGCGAACGAGGCCATGGATGAGGTCACTTCATATATCAAGCAGGGCTTTTCGATACCGGTCAATGCGAGTGTGCAGCTTGTGACACCATCATCTACGTTTGTTGGAGCAACAACAGGAGTTGCCAGCAGAAGTCGTCGTGAGATTGGAGCCCGTGTCAGAGACGTGGTTTTGGTACTAGCATTATGTCACAATGTTACGCCAACCATCGATGAAGAAAACGGGGAGACAATCACTTCGTATCAAGCATCTTCCCCAGATGAAATTGCGATAGTGAAATGGACAGAGGCAGTGGGGCTGAGGCTGATACATCGTGATCGGAAAGGCATGATTCTTGAGTCTGTTGATTCAGGCCGTCCTGTCGTTCGAGTCGGAATTCTAGAAGTCTTTCCCTTCACGTCGGATGGAAAGCGAATGGGTATCATTGTTCAGTTCCAAGATGGAACTGGCGCTAGCATAAAGGATGGGGCTGGTGAGATCTGGTTCTATCAGAAAGGCGCTGATACTGTGATGACTTCCATCGTCGCTGCAAACGACTGGCTTGATGAAGAAACTGCAAATATGGCTCGCGAAGGTCTTCGAACACTAGTCGTCGGAAGGAAGCGACTTTCTGTTCAGCAGTACCAAGAGTTCAAAACAGCTTACCAAACTGCATCTGCATCTTTAGCGAATCGTGAAGGGAACGTCGCAGCTGTGGTAGCCTCCCATCTCGAACGGGACCTGGAATTGTTGGGCGTCACTGGCGTAGAAGATAAATTACAGAAGGATGTGAAATCTTCACTTGAATTGCTACGCAATGCTGGCATCAAGATCTGGATGTTGACAGGAGACAAAGTTGAAACAGCACGTTGTGTAGCTGTCTCTTCCAAGCTTGTTTCCAGAGGGCAACACATTCACACCATCGCCAAGCTCAAACAGAAGAATCTCGCACAGGATCACCTCGACTTTCTGCGTTCCAAGACTGATGCATGTCTTTTAATCGATGGCGAGTCTTTGGCATTGCTCCTCACGTACTTCCGTCAAGAGTTCATCAGTCTCGCAGTTCTCCTTCCAGCGGTCATAGCGTGTCGATGCAGCCCCACCCAGAAAGCCGACATTGCCAAGCTCATCCGCGAGTTCACGAAGAAGCGCATCTGCTGTATTGGTGATGGTGGCAACGACGTCAGCATGATTCAAGCTGCAGATGTTGGTGTTGGTATCGTGGGTAAAGAGGGTCGTCAGGCTTCCCTCGCAGCTGATTTCTCAATTGAGCAATTCTGCCATCTCACCAAACTTCTCGTCTGGCATGGTCGCAACTCTTACAAACGCAGTGCCAAACTCGCGCAATTTGTCATCCATCGTGGTCTCATTATATCAGTAGCGCAAACAGTATACTCCATTGCCATCAAGTTCGAACCTGAGGGTCTCTACAAAGATTGGCTTCTCGTCGGATACGCAACTGTGTACACAGCTATGCCAGTCTTTTCTCTCGTCCTTGATCGCGATGTCGACGAGAACCTCGCAAATCTATACCCGGAACTGTATAAAGAGCTCACTACTGGGAACTCCCTTTCTTACAAAACCTTCTTCGTTTGGGTTGCTGTATCCATCTACCAGGGAAGTATGATCCAAGGACTTTCGCAGCTTCTGACCGAGGTCGATTCTCCACGTATGGTGGCTGTGAGCTTCACGGTGCTCGTATTTAACGAGCTGATCATGGTGGCGTTTGAGATCACGACGTGGCATCCCGTCATGATCATGAGTCTTGTGGGCACTCTGTTCATCTACTTGGGCAGTATTCCGTTCTTGGGAGGATACTTTGACTTGCCATTCATCTTGACTTGGTATGTTTGTGCCTTTCCCTTAATCTTCCCTTCAACTCTCTCAACTTCATCTTTTTCAACGCAATCCCTTCTTCGACACATGCTAAGTCTATCACAGGGGTTTCGCATGGCGCGTTCTAACAATTGGATCCATATCTCTCATACCCCCATATACCGTCAAACTCATCCGACGCGCCGTCAAACCACCCAGTTACAGAAAAGTAAGAGGAATATAGGCTGTGTATGGAGCGTTTTTTTCACTTCTTAGATCGAGATCGGATAGCATAGCGAGGGTGTTGAAGCGCCTCTAACTAAGCATTTCCACATCATCGTCTGTCAATGCCCTGCCTGTCATTGTCTGGCGAAGCCCGTTTCATGATATGGTTGAGTGTTCCTAGGTAGCACCAGCAAAATCACCGAACGCAAAACAAAGCAGCAGCTATGCGCAACATGGTGACATTCCCTCCTCTCGCTCAGAACAGCACTGATCATCCTTCTCTGCCTCTGTTCAGCCGCTCTTCTTACCTTTGATTATTCCATCATTGTTCTCTTTTCTGTACAGTCTTGTTTGTGACCTATGACAGCTACGTTATCTGCTGTAGTCATCGTCAACAGTCTCAAGTGGTAGGATCCTGGTGCGATCCCCTTTAATATATAGCAAATAGCTGACATAATGTGATCGTGAACAAGAACATTGATGTTACTTTGCTGTAAAACTAAGTCCAAGATGATGCTATCCAGTTCTTAGTGAGATGATGAGATGGACTCGTCATACTGAGATAGATCACTGGCATTACGATGGCACTGTATTGAAGAAGTAGAAATGAATGAGTTAAATGATGGTCGCATGAAATATTTACCAAGCGAGGGTTTGCCAATAATTTCATAGTAACAACGTCAAATTGCGGATCCTATCCAAAAGACGGCTCACACTAGCATCTTATCCCTCCAATACTTCATCACCCGCTCGATGTTCTCCTCAAAGTCTCTTGGATCATCATTCTATTCACCATTCAGACCTCTCTCCGAATCCTTCTCTGGTCATTGAACCTTGACATCGGAGGTCGAAGGTCCACATCCACATTGTGCATAGGAACCAGTTCGTCCCCTGCATACCTGTACAGACAGTGCACTCTCTCCCTGTCACCAGCGCAGTCTCAGGCCTTGTGATGGAACTCACGGCGCGATCATAGGCTGAGATTGACTAACTATTCATGGTGTTTGAGTGTTTGCTGCGAGTCTGGCTAGTCATCGTTCTCGCCGTAGAGGTCATCTATATGTATTCTGCCTTGGCATTATCGCTCGTGTAGTTTGAAGTGGATGCACCCAATGCAGCCCGATCGCCAAAGCTCGGATATTTCCTCTGGATATTCTTCGGAACAGAAGTCGCATCATTGAACGCTTGCTAAAAGATACCGAGCCCGTGTTCCATTGCACTAGGGATTACTAAACGGACTGTTGCAACTATATCGAGATCAGAGTGGAGTATTCAAGTCATTGGCAAACGCAACTCACCGAAGGACTCGCCTTTTTCTTCGGCTGATAGTGCTCTAAGGTACGGGATTGGAGCCAAAGTTGTGATTGAGCCACTAGTTATAGATGAACATGGACAATAATGTGCTGTCGAGGAAATATCTTTACGCATCCGAGAGCCATTATACTACAGATAGAGACCTTTTGACAGCAACGAAGCTTCAGCTTGCGTACCTATAAGCATTAGGCGTTGATGCGGCAGCCAGTGCTAGACAGCATACTATGGACAGTGGCAGAACCACAAAGGCGATGTCTGACAGTGCTATAACTGCTGAGTGTGTCTTTGCGACGTAATCAGAGTTCTAGTGCCAATGCCTTTTCACTCCAGCCATGGCGCAAACGTTTAAACGCGTAAGTGTGGTGAGCCGGAAGGCGCGTCTTTTTCATGTGACTTACCAACTTCGACCCTGGCTTAACAAGTTGGAAATCAGGGTCAAGATATTGAAGAAAAGCTCGAAATTCTGGCACTTCGACAAGGCGAAAAGGTAGGCTTACGGCAGTTACTAATTGTACATAAAGATGCTCCACGACGTCTGGATCTAACACGCCAAAATCAGGACGACGACGAGGTTTCGGATGAGCCTCTGCATGCGCGAATGTGGAGGCCATACCAATTTCTACCCCCTTTGCTGTAGCCGTCCGATCAACATTCGTTTTGAGGTCGTGACACCTCTGTAGATGCATCTTCGGCCCAGAAGTACTGCCGGAGAAGGTACGTGACAGACCAGTATCGGAACCTCCATTATGACTTGCCAGCCGCTGGCAGATATCTAGTCTCCAAATCTTCGTCAGACCTTTACTTAAAGATCCATGATGACCGATGGCATCTGACATTCGCAGGAGAGCTACGCGTGCTGGCCAGAAGGGCATCAGGAGGAGGGTTGAACACAATTGAAGCCGTAGCAGGAGTAAATTACGAGAAGATCCACGAGAAGTAGACGACTGCGAAGGTGTACGTGCTGCCTTTACGCTGAAGGGGAAGCGACCTTGATGGGAGCGTCTTGGTACCATATTGCTGATCCTGCGAGGTCAAAACCTTAAAGCAAACCAAACTAGCTTTACATCCACAAACACGAAAAATATAGGGGTAACGGGGTATGATTGATATGATATACAGCTATCGAATGAGCTAACTATCATTAGAAAGGGTGGAAAAATGAAGAGAATACAGCCAGGTATGCCACTAAGGGTACACGATCTTCACAGGCTTCTGAAATCTACTATATCGTCACGATATGGCAATATATATCACGATACGAATCCACGAAGCTGAATCGATACGATATGAATAAGAGAAGCTATATTGCCACAATATGGCGTTTGCGAAGCTGAATAGATTCAGCTTCTAATATGGGAATATACTGGCTTATTGTTGGCAACACTGTTCTGGACGACAGGTGAGATGGACAAAACTGATGATCAACTTCTAAATACTGTCAAAAAAGTCTGCACGAGTGGGATCGTATCGAAGAATCTTGGAAGTAGTGCCACAATAACCGAAGTCACAGATGAGACTTGTAATGAGATCGAACGTAGATTAGGTAGTGAACCCGAATTGAGA
Source organism: Calycina marina (assembly GCA_019669825.1). Classification (NCBI taxonomy): domain Eukaryota; kingdom Fungi; phylum Ascomycota; class Leotiomycetes; order Helotiales; family Pezizellaceae; genus Calycina; species Calycina marina. The sequence goes on along the minus strand of MU253808.1, from coordinate 11,402 downwards.
CATAGGGTGTGTGTAGTGACAGTATTCTCCCACACCGCACAACTCAAACAACAATGATGTGAATCAACGCCTTCTTCCAATGCACAAAATACGTATCAGTACACGGCCTTTGCTGAATCTCTCTCAGCGATGGAATCCATTGACACGGAATCAATTCGCGCTGCCTCCAGCTTTCAATTGCTGCCTGCGGCAATCATCCACCAATACTACTGAACAGAAGCTCAATGACGACTGGCAATATCACACTGGATACTGGATACCCTTCGCCAGATTCGGTCCTCAGCGGCGCATGAAGATATATACCAAGCCTCCTTCATTGAAAGACCGTGAACGGGTAGCTACAGTTGACAGACGGGTATACTCGGTCACCACATTGTGCGCCATTGGTGGCATGCTCTTCTTCCTCCTCGCAGATGCGCCTAAACAGAACGGACAAATCTTCGATGCGCCCAGATTTACGTCATTCACTATAATTGGCAAAGAATTGGTCTCGACGACAGCTTTCATTCTCACCGTACGGCCTGACAACGCTGCAGGATTGGTAGAGGACCCATACACGAAGGAGTGGAAGCATGGAACATGGTCTGTGGAGTTCAAGCAGCCGCAGTTACAAATTGCCAGATCATACACACCTCTCCCATCGCCTACAGTGGATGCGAGATTCGACTCCAAGCCTGGGGACTTGCGATTTGTGATAAGGAGAGAGGAAAGCGGCGAGGTGTCAAATTACCTCGCAGGCCTGCCTGTTGGACGAAAAGTAGAGCTGAGAGGGCCGCATCTTGGAATCGAGCTACCCGGGTACACAACAGAAGTTCTTTTCCTTGCTGGTGGTACTGGAATTGCCCCTGCTATGCAAGTTGCGCATAAACTTCTGGAAGCTGATGCCACTGCATCGGCTCGTATGCATATTGTTTGGGCGAACCGACGCCGAGAGGATTGTCTACCCACTAGTTGCATACCTCGGGAGCTGGAAGCTCTGCAACATAAGCACCCAGGGAATTTCAAGATGACTTATTTAGTAGATGCAGAACAGACTCTGATCGATCACAAACAGCTGAGCACTTGGACCAAAAACGTCTTGCCTGGAAAATCTGGCTTTGTTACAAGAACCGATTCGAAGCTACTGTTTGTGTCTGGACCGGAAGGCTTCATGAATGTAATAGCTGGCGCAAAGAAGTGGGAGGATGGCAAGGAGCAGCAGGGCGAAATATCTGGATTACTCAAGCGACTTGGTCCCAGAGACTGGAAAGTGATCAAGCTCTGAAACTCTGTTATTCACTAAAACCAGGCAAGCTCATGTACTTTTACAATATATAATACAATAAGCACGTGTAACGTGAGTGCATAGCGAACAGGCTAACACAGCGAACCGGCCACTTTCCCCAAAATTATTACCCTCCTTCTCTAAAACCCTTTCAAAATGAACCACAACATGCCTCTAAAAACGACGAAAGCCAATTAAACCTTAAGCTCCAAGCACTCAAAAGATACCCAAATCAATCAGTCGATCACCGTAAACAAGGCGAGTGTGACGGGCTGAATCAGTCGAATAACTCAAAGTGCAGTCGTAGATTAACTGTTATTGATTGCACTGGATACCGAGCTCGAGAGGCTTGGGGCCTTCATCGGTGTATAGTATAGCCTGCGCTAGCATGTGGCTTACCTACGAACCCCTGTCCAGCCGAGGCCACCTCATCGAGCCTTGGCACGAGATTTCATTGCTAACCCTCCTCTGACTCGCCTACGAGCCCCTTTCCCAATAGCCGAGGCACAGCCTCAAGCTCCCAAGGGCCTGACCCTTTACACTCTCATCTTCCTTGAATCCCATCACCGATGACATCTTACCTCTCTCCCATACTATTTAACTATGGACAGTAGGACAATACAAACAATATGAGGAACGTATGCGGGATTACCTCCAATTAGCTCCTACGAAAATACACTTCACCGTTGACTTACGGACGTCTCCGAATTCCCTAGCAATCATTGGCATTATTGCGCACTACATCGACGACTCTGGCCAATTAATATATTCTGTTCTTGCTTTACGGGAGCTTAAAGGCTAGCATTCCGGAGAAACCAGGCTTTAGTAATATATAATGGACGTACTCAACGAATTTGGAATTGCGTCCAAAGTTGGGTATTTTGTAATGGACAATGCTTCGAATAATGACACAATGGTAGTGTCTCTCACAACGTAGGTTTCATTTATGACGTATAACGTATTCCACCACCGAGCCGGCCATTTTTCCTTAGCATAGCTCTTTTCCCTATTAACCTATGATGTCTCAAAAATGCGACGGGATAGCGGTTCAAGAAGAAGGTAGGCTTAATCTTGCTCTTCAGGCCTATACCCCTGTCCAGTTTAAGAGCCTACGACGCTGCTATAGCCTTTAACGTCAAACACCAAAGGCTCACTGATCGCTTCCACGGAATCACGCTTCGATCTCAAACTCGACCAACTTGCAACAAGCTCACAGCGACGGAAGAGCAGGCGATTGTCCGATATATCCTCGACCTCAATTCGCAAGGATTCGCGCCCCGGCTGTGCGTGGTGGTGCTAGTTGGCAAACACTGGGCTGAGAGATTCTTAACGCGCTCAGATGAGCTTGAGATGGCGTTCAATCGAGCAAAGGATCGTCAGAGATTACTTCAGGAGGATCCAGAGACAAGTAGCGTGTGGTTTAAGCTGGTGGAGGACACTAAAGCCAATTACGGCGTGTGCGACGACGACGTGCACAACTTTGACGAGTCTGGCTTTCAGATGGGCGTTATTGGGTCAATGAAGGTCGTTACAGACTCAGATAGACGTACTCGGCCTGAGCTCATTCAGCCATGCGATTGGGAGTGGGTTACTATCATCCAGAGTATCTGTGCGGCAGGATACGCAATCCCGCCCTTTTTCATATATAAAGGACGCGTTCATATCTCTGCGTGGTACGAGGAAACAGACATACCGCGTAACTGGAAGCTCTCGGTCTCAGAGAACGGCTGGACGAATAACGCGCTGGGTCTTAAGTGATTAAAGTACTTCGACGCGTGTACTAAGGCGCGCCATGTAGTGGGGGGGAGGGGGTATAGGCTGCACATTCTGGACGGCCATGAGAGCCATCTTAACCAGGATTACAGTACAATATGAAGATCCATCAGTCACTCTTAAAGGAGTTCGTTGTGGTGGTATATTGGTGTTGTACTATAAAGGTTGTAAGATGGAGGTTCGCGAAATTTAGTGATCTTCGCGATTTCGGTGAACAGCTTTTACATGTGACTGTATGCTACTGGCAACACTGATTCTTCCTCAATCAACTCATTAGCCTGAGCAGGGCGGGGAATAAGTAAGTTAAGTCAGTCCTCAGTTTATTAGAATCTTCAGCTGACCGACTGATTGAATATTAGTAAGCTTATTGGCTTAGCTGATGTTGGTATAACGCGGATATCACAGTAACTAAGCTTAGTAGTATTCCATGAAGTAAAAGTCTGTTGCATTGGTTGGTTGTGTCTAACTAGTGAACCTCTGCTCGAAGAATGAAGTAAGATCCTGCTTGATAAGCAGAACATGGGATCCCTGAGCCTCAAGACCTCGCTGCCAAGTAAATCCTCACGTAACTTGGGCTGATATACCGACAGCTGATCAACTGATAATTCGCTGATCAGTTCCTCCTCATATGATATACACTTACTTCTCCACCAAAACCAATAGCAGCTCTCCATTATATGAATCTAGACGAGTTGCACCCCTAGTTTGCCAGTTTTTAAGGTATTCTTGGTGCCAAAGAAGCTTGCCATATAGAGCCGAAGACTGCTGAGTAGTCATGTGAGAGCAGGAGGATAAGAGTCTCTCGCACTCTGAGCCCATAGCCGGGATAGCCATGAAGTCGAAGGCCATAGAAGTCAACTCAGGCCATTCCTTCTCTCGGGATCTCCAGTAGTCAATTGCACTCATATGGCCAGTTGGAAGCTCTTCCAAGTGCAGGTAAAGTTCATGCCTACGGCCAGAAGGACGAGGCCGAGGTCCTGATGGAGCTATATAGTTGAAATCCCCTTCAAGAACGATGTAGCCACCTGTTGCGGTTGTTCTTTGACCTGCTGTAAACCATCCCTCTTATATGTATCTTCCCAAAGCTGCCTGAACCTCCAATTGCCTGAAGTAACGTACTTAGTGTTCCCCCCAGTCCTGTGCTTCTCGAAGTGAGTCCATTTTCAGCGAGGATGAGGAACTACGCTAGCGACCCATGCAATAGAGAGTTCGGTCTTGCGATAGTATTCAGTTGCCTTATTCCAAGCGATTGTAATAGAGCTTTGGATCCCCTTATGATTATTGAGCTCGCCGGTCTTAGCTTGGATCTCTAGCTTCTCGAAATGGGCGAGAATATATCAAAGGCAGGTAGTGTCTCCCAAAGGGCGCCATGGCTAGCCTTACAGACCTCCTCTTGCAGGCTTGCGTTGCCCTCAAGATCCTTAGTGAGGTAAAAGAGCGGTTTTAACTGTTCCTTGATGTAGAAGAGCGTATCCCACTCCTCCTCTATAATGTAATCGTTTTGAAAGGTCATCTTATCAAGTAAGTCGCTCGCTTATGCCTTGCATAAAACCGTGACTCTGACGGCCCATCGTGCCACCGAAGAAATTTACTAGAGAGCTAATCAACCCACCGTATAGGGATTTCGTACACAATGATTTCATATTGGTTCTTGAGCTTTGGGAGCGAAGATGTGGGAGAAGTGATTGAAAAACTATCACGTGATTTTATTCATTGTTGTTGACATATCGTTTCTGCACCAAACCAAACTTTAGCGCCCTTGGTTTCTGGGAATATTACAGAAAGTCTGCAGCGGCGTTTACAGGATAATGGTAGGCACAGAACTGAAAAAGCTTGCAGTGCATAGCTATTCAATGTCTGAAAACTTTTCAAGACATAAAAGTTCGTTCAAACTAGTCCAGCGTATAAACGGCATAGCGGATCTATATATAGATCCTCGCTAATCGCATCAATAAACATGTGTATCATTCTCATCGGCTTTGGAACCTTTTCCAGAACTTCCATCCTACACTGTTCCGACTTTCCCTCCCCACGTTGTTTCTACCCCTTACCCTCCAGAAATACAGCGGTACGCCTGCTGCAATAAACGCAAGAACAATCAATGTCTGCCCAGGTTCCGCTAACACGCTCCGACTCAGCAGGAACAACGCTACGCAGCAGAATATTATAGGCGTAGACCACCACGTCCTGTAGGGTCGTTCGAGATCTGGTTCCTTGACACGTAAGACCAGAAGGCCGAGTACTGTAAGAAAGTAAAAGGTATAGCCAGCAACACCATAAAAGGTTAGCAAGGTGCCGAACTCTCCTACAACAATGTAGCAGGCTGTAAGGAAAGCGTTGAGAACCATGGCGTTCACGGGAGTGAAGAAAAGGCCAGTCTCATCATCCCCGCAAAACTTCGCGAGACGTTTGCTTGCCCAATTCCTCGTGTGAAGGGTTGTGTGGGAATTTTCGGATCCTGCACCTATACCGATCTTGCCAAAGAGGGCTGGCATGTAGCCCTCTTTGCCAGCAGCGTACACCAGCCGGCCGCTAGTAAAAGTCGTTGCATTTAATGCTCCAAAGCACGATGCTGAAACGATGAGGGCGAAGAGAAGAGACCCAACGGGTCCGAAGACTTTGGAGCCGAACATTACGGCGACCGTGTTCGAGCTGTTGATGGCGGCAATAGGGAGGACGAAGAAGTAGGCAATGTTGGCGAAAATGTAGGATATGATAACAAGAGGCATTGCGGTATGGATAACCCTGTGCAAATCACGGCTCGGGTTGCGGAATTCTCCTACGACGTAGTTGGTCTGCTAGTCTCAGTATTCACGCTGCATAGAAACACTTGCAAGTCGAAGCTTACATTATCCCAGCCATCGAACGCCCAGAGTCCAGCATATACCGCAACAGCCCATGAGCTCACGCTCGTGCTGGTCCCTTCAAACCAGCCATGAGTTTTCCAGTCTTGGTTTGCTGTTCCTGTTGTGGAAAAGCTTGTCAAAGCAACCACGATTCCGATAACCGTAATGCCGAGTAATGCCACAAACTTCAAGAACATAAACATATCTCCCATCTTCGTCCCCAGTTTCGTTGATATACAGTTTAGCAATGTAACTGCGAACAGCCCAACGAGGGCCACACCTTTGTTGATCCAGATATCAACGTTTTCTGCCTCGGCTCCAATCGTAGCCTGTACCAAGTACTCTCCCATTATGATTGATATTATAGCCGTCGAACCTGGCTTGAGTACCACCACCGCGCACCATGTGAATAGGAATCCATATATCTCGCCGAATATCTTGGACAAGTAAACTTGTGCTCCTCCATTCAGCGGTATCGCGCCTCCCAACTCAGCATAACTAGACCCTCCAGTCCAAGCGAGTATTCCTGCAATAACCCATACAATCAGAGACGCGCCCGGCGATCCTGCATTTATATTGACCTGGCTTGGTGATGAAAATATCCCTGATCCTATTATCAACCCTACTACCAATGATAGGCCATTCAGGTATGTCAACCTCTTATGTTTCTCCAAATTCCCGCCTCCTAAGCTGTTTATTCCATTTGAGAGGGCTATTGGGGCCCCTATTGGCGCATATCCATTTCCAACGGTTGAGGTGAGAGGATATAAATTCGAAGCAAAGTCGAAGGCCGATGTCATAGAAAAAGTACGGTTATGGCCCGGCGGTCTTCCTAAAGCTGCTGGATTCCTGTTGTCTAAGGGGTCATCTTCTTCCAGGGATAAATTCCGCGACGAGGCTATCCCAGATCGTGATGAAGAGGATGATGTGCGCAGTCCAGGAGAGCTTGATGCCAAGCTGGCCAGCTCTAGTGAGTCGCGCGCATTAGGCTGGAGCCCAGTGTACGAAGGCATAGTATATGTTCAGAAATTTGTAAACGAGGACAGCGTTGTGGTCTTAGTACTCCCGCTTTATTGCTATGATATGTTGAGCGTGCGCTAGGGTGTAAGGTGTTTATACTTAAACGTGCACTTCTTCCGGCAGACGACTTGAGTGCTTATGCTACTGTATCGCGTGTTCTTAATGTATTTGATGTAATGTAGGTAGCTGTGGGTGGTTATAGTATGAATCTTAAACTTCGGATTCCTCTTCACAGCAGGAGAGCTAATTGAGAAAGGATCTCAGCCTTGGCGACCCACATCAAGGGACGAGGCTGAAGCTTGATCAAATATCTCAATTCACTTTATCATGTCGCATCCGATTCGAAAGCATCTTTCTCCCTCTGCCGTTTCAATTGCGGTCTAGTGATGGCCATGTTCCCTATACTTGTATGACCACTTGTAACGGCCTCAATGCACAATGCTACTTTCAATTGGCCGATGGTCTTCGAGAGTCTTGACGACAAAAGCATGGCGGCCTGTATGCGTTGCACGAGCTGTGCTGTATCGTCACATATCTAGACATAGTTTTCAGAATAACCAGGATCTTGATGTCCCACCGCAGACTGCCCAGCATACCTCCGCGCAAGATGTGGGCATACTCGATCTACCAGCATTAGACTCGAAGTGGCAGAGAGAATGGCAGACTGGTAGCCCGTCATGGCAAGGGGAAGGAATGCCAATGAAGTATCATTCGACACCAGATAAAATGTACATACTTCCAATGTTTCCATATCCTTCTGGGGATCTACACTTGGGACATCTTCGTGTCTATACCATATCAGATGTGCTGTCAAGATTTCGACGGTTACAAGGTTACCAAGTCGTGCATCCAATTGGATGGGATGCGTTCGGTCTTCCTGCTGAAAACGCGGCTATCGAAAGAGGTATAAATCCGGCAGTGTGGACAAAGCAGAATATACAGAAGATGAAAAAGCAACTGGAAGCTATGAATGGTGCTTGGGATTGGGATAGAGTTCGTTTATATTTGCAGTGTCTTCAAGCAATTGGCTGATAGGTCTAGGAATTCGCGACGTGCGATCCCGCTTTTTACAAACATACCCAGAGACTCTTTTTGCTCTTACACGAAAAGGGCTTAGCATATCAGTCAGAAGCGATGGTGAACTATGATCCAGTAGATAAGACAGTATTGGCAAACGAGCAAGTAGATGCAAATGGCTGCTCATGGAGATCTGGAGCAAAGGTGGAGAAAAAGCTTCTTAAGCAATGGTTCTTCAAGATCTCTGAGTTTCGAGAAGAGCTACTGAAGGACCTCGAACTTCTGTCCGAGGGAGGTGCTTGGCCAGATAATGTTCTTACAATGCAAAAGCACTGGATTGGCAAGTCGACTGGAGCACGCATCAAGTTTGAGATTAGTTCATGGGGCGACTACGATATAAATATCGGGCACCGTTACTATGATTTCAATCATGATCTTGAAGTATTCACGACTCGGCCTGACACCTTACACGGCGTGCAGTACATTGCTCTCGCACCAAATCATCCCATCGTATTAGAAGTGGCAAAGGATCAACCAGAGCTTCAGTTCTTCCTAAAATCTATACCAAATCTACCAACCGATTCCAAAGCTGGGCATGAGATTAAGTTTTCCTGGGCACGTAACCCTCTCCATCGGGAGGCTTCGTGTGAAAAGGCAAAGAACGAACGGTTACCGATCTTTGTTGCCCCGTATGTCTTAGGAGACTATGGTGAAGGGGCAGTTATGGGCGTGCCTGGACATGACATACGAGATTATGATTTTTGGAAACACAATCGCCCTGCCGACCCTATCAAAACCGTAGTGGAACCACTTAAATCAGGTGCTCCTGTGACAGTGCCTTTCATCCACAAAGGCAAATTAACTTCAGCTTGTGGCGATATTGCTGGTATGGAGTCTGACAAGGCCAGCACAGTGCTCCTAGATTATTTACAGACCGTCAATCTCGGTGCTCAAGCAGAGACATGGAGGCTTAGAGACTGGCTTATCAGCCGGCAACGGTACTGGGGGACGCCAATACCTATCATACATTGTGCTTCTTGTGGTCCAGTAGCAGTTCCTGGAGATCAGTTGCCGGTTGAACTTCCGGACGTGAATCAACACTGGGCAGAGGGCAGATCTGGCAACCCCCTTGAAAGCGCACATGATTGGATTAAAACGAAATGTCCCAAATGTCATAGTCCGGCGAAAAGAGACACTGATACGATGGACACTTTTGTGGATTCAAGCTGGTACTTTATGAGGTTCATCGATGCCAGGAACGACGAGGAGCTCTTTTCTCCCAAGTTGGCCGAGGAAATGCTTCCTGTAGACTTGTATGTTGGAGGTATCGAGCATGCCATCCTTCACCTACTATATGCTCGCTTCATCTCGAAGTTTGTTGCAAGATCCAAACTTTGGCGTTCGAAGAACAACGGCGAGCCATTCAAAAGAGTCTTGACACAAGGCATGGTTCACGGACAGACATATTCTGATCCAGTCACTGGCAGATTCTTGAAACCAGGTGAAGTGGATGTTTCTGTGCCATCGAGGCCTGTTATGATCTCGAACGGTGCTACTCCTCAGATTAGTTTCGAGAAGATGTCGAAATCAAAATGCAATGGAGTGGACCCTGGAGCGTGTATAGCCAAGTACGGTGCTGATGCAACAAGAGCGCATATCCTCTTCCAAGCGCCTGTCGGCGATGTTCTGGAGTGGGACGAAAGTAAGATCTCTGGGGTGACTCGTTGGCTGCGCAAGATTTACAAGCTCATACAACATCGCCAAGATGTGTTTGAAGCCACTGGAGATAGTCTATACTATCAGCACTCTAATTTCCAGCCAGTACTTCACCAACTCGCTCAGTGGGATCGATCTTTACGAGCAAAGATTGTGACTGGGTATTCTCCAGTGGACAACACGGGGCAGTGGCTTACTATGGCCTTAACTGAGAAGGGCGTATCAGGACAAAGCTTCGTCACGTCTCCGTTAAACCAACGGCAGAATCAGAGACTCTGGCAACAAGTGCAAAAGACCATCATCAGCGTTACCCAGTCTTACGGCGAGACTGCATCCTTGAACACCGTGGTCTCCGACCTGATGAGCATGACTAAAGCAATTATGGAACATTCCAGCCTCTACACACCAGATAGCGTCGATCGCTCCACCCTTCGGGTGAGCTGGGAAGCACTTAAGGTATTAGTGCAGATGATGGCGCCCATCACACCAGCCTTTTCAGAGGAATGCTGGATGCTTCTCCATCGAAACTTCAAGCCACCAAATCAAAATCGTCAGTGGAAGAGCGATGACATGGGAAAAATATATTCAGAATACAATTATATGTTCGACCCGACAACAATTCATAATATCGAAGATCAAACAGCTGAAGAGAAGAAGCCAGCCAGAGTCAAATCAATCTTCACATTCTCATTCCCAACATACGATGGCAGCCTAGAGGCTTTTGCAAAAGGCGCGACTACGACTTCCAAGACCTGCGCAGTGCAGGTTAATGGCAAGCTACGATTTGCGATAGATCTTGAATTTCCTGTGGATTTGGAGGGTGAAGAGTTAAAGGAGTGGTTGGTGAAAACGCTGCCTGATACGGAACTGGGTACGGAGAAGTTAACCGGACGATGGGGTATAGAAAATGCGAGTAAGATTATTGTGGTTGGCGGTGGACGGACCGTGAATCTTGTGATACCGGCATCTTGAAATTTGTGTATAGATGGTGTGTAGATATATGTACATTAGATGACTCAACCTAGACTCCCTTTCTAGGCACATGATCAAAACGGATTCATTCCCTGATTTCCAAATATATCGCCAGCTCTTAAAAAGACCCAAAGAAAGGTGCTCAGGCTGCATGGAAAATATTTAACTGTCCTCCTTTTGAGCAGGATAGGCGTTACCGGTAGTATGACTGAGGTTCAGCTTCACTGCTACGCAGAAGGTAAGTGGGTAGACGTAGTCATATTAGCCTTGAGGTTCCCTCAATCTACATAGTATGGAAAGTTCTTGATAACTAGCACGGAGCCTCGCTTTGCCTAGTCCCAAACTAGACTAGTTCAACCGAGCTCATTATTTACGTCACGTGGTGACGTGACTGAGCGCAAACTATCGTTCCAGCTCAACACCTCCTTATCAAATGTCACAACTCGAATCATGCGATACAGTCCCGTCGAGCGGGACAAACGAAGCCGACTCTCAGCCAAAGGACTGGGAAAAATGGACACTGGAAGAATTCCAGGCTGAGGCCCCCGTTGGGGGAGGTACTTCAGCTCTTTTATGGGGAATGGCGCAGACCATTAAAGAGCTACGGAGAGAGGTGGACGCGCTGAAGACGCGCCCATAAACGTGGGCCACAATTGCGGCCCCCGAAAAACAGGTGGCCAACAACGCTACCAGAAAGATGGAGATCATCGTCGCCGTTGACGATGCAGAAAAAGAACTGAAGCGCCGCAGCGGTAAAGACACCCTGCAGGCGGCTCGCAATGAAGTTGGAACAG
>MU253807.1:0-88921 GCA_019669825.1 Calycina marina | reverse complement strand
GCCATAATGTACGAACTTGTAAAATAGAAGAAGATATATCTAGCTCTTCAGAATTTAACTTATAAAAAATTTAGTATTTTTATTGGGGTTGTTATATAAGTTTAAAGTTCCGTGCCAAGAAAAAATTGACGAGATGCTGATATTGACGAGGTGCTGATAAACCACGTTACCTCTTTATATATATCTTTTATTCTTCATACCTACCCTCTTGACAGCTCCCTAGCTCATGAATTAGCGGTTGTCAGTGCGAGACCATTGCAAATTAAGGCGCCGAGAACTACTGAATATCCTTCGGTGCATTCAGGGCAATTTTCGATTGCACTCCTGCCCTCGCACAGAACCCCTTTTTTCATTGAGATCCTCGCTTCGTGGGAGTTGGAGAATACCTTGACCAGACCGTCCCTGTACCTCTGGACACTATCCTCAACAATATGTTGACAGGTGGTTCGTGGCGATGTGGGCAAGCGGTTTCTCAGCCTACCGTAGCGGCCAGGCAAACTGTAACTATCAGTTGACTAACGCACTCAAGTAGCCAAAGACACTGTACGGAATAGATGTTCTATTGACTGTCCTAGGATCTTAAAAGCTCTGATAAAATCTCCATAGTTCCTGATTCAGCATTATCAATTACTGTAGGTCATCAAACTCAGCATACCGTGAGATCGATGTCTGGCAAGAGAATACGCTCAAAGTCATTTGTTGTTTCCATTATTCATGACGATCTAAAAAGTACCTGCGCCACCATGCTTTTACAACATACGCCAACCTCTAAGCTTGGTCCTTCCCAAGTGCATATTCTAAAGTTGCAAATATAACAGTCAAAGTACACAAAATATAGTACAAGAACATATCTCTGAGTTCCACTGATCCATCAATTGCAATCATACATTGACTGAAGTCTTTCTAAGTATCTGAAGCCCCATTTTAAGGTGGAATCAGAGCACCAAAGTGCTGAAGAAGGCGAATTAGGTAGACTTATTATATTCTCTATGATCGTGATGCATCCCGAGAGCTCTGCGAACTGGCACTCATGACTGGGTTGTGTGTAGGTAGGGAACTCTTGTTGACTTGCGATTGTCGGACCTTGGCCCAGGAGTAGACGAGACCACTGACGAATCCAATGATGATGGCTGATACACTTCCAAAGGTAACTGGAGCATCGAAGAAGATGAGGCCGCTAACAGCGATTGGGAGCTTGTTCAAGGCTCCAACCATGGAGTATGTGGTGGATGATGTGACGCGAATGCACCATGCAGAGCAGTAAGAGATAAAAATCGTGCCAAGGCCAGAATAGACCATTCCAATGAGCAAGCTGTTTCTTGTTTCAACGGGGAAGTTCAAGAGTAAGTTCTCACTGCTCCAGTTCTCAAAAATGAATGAGCATACAAAGAGGACTGGAATGGTCAAGAGGTTGTTATAGAACATGGCTGTAGATGTTAGCTTTACGCTCTCCATGGTGAGGTTACTAGTACTTACTGTCCCAATCCTTAAAGTTCATCCTCTTCATAATCTTGCGCATAGAGAGAACGTATGCTGAGGTGCAGAAGACGTTCAGCCCCATCCAAGCATATCCAGCGTTCAGTGTAGAGATGGCCAGTGCTGCCTCAACAGATTGTCCTGTGGTATTGCCATAAAGTGCGTGCTGAATATCTGCCCAAGCAGCAATAATGGAACTGACGACCATCAATCCAAAAGAGAAGAGGGCAGATGGGGTGACGCTTCCCCCGAACCAAAGGACCTCTCCATATGCAATGACAATGATTGTCAAGTTCTTGAAGATTGTGTAGACTGGCACAGAAAGAAATTGTAGTGCTTTCGATCCAGTGTAAATCATACCAACAAGGAGGAGGGATATTGGGAACCCTATGAAAAGTTAGCAAAGTGCCATAGTCGTTCGGCATGGTGCAACTTGCATGTTTTGGCTTTCTTGACATCAAAAGGAGATAGGTTCTTGATCATCCCTGCTTGTTTGCATATCATGATAGCAGCAATACATACTACAGACTGTTGAAAGCTATTAGCTATGATCCTTTGATACCGTATTTGGGAAGATTTACTTGAATCGCTAGATAGAAGAAGTTCAAGTTCCAGTTGGCACCAGACACACAGTATTTGTTAATGACTGTCATAGATATTGAGGCCAAACAATAGGACAGAATTGAAAGCCCTGGGTTGTTTGTAATGTTGGATGGCAGCGAGACAGCTTGACCAGATTTGCTGGACGTCCTAGGAGATCTGGGTACTATAAATGGCTCTCGCTGAGATGGCGACGAATTGAAACCCCTCATTTCGACGTCTTCATTCTTCTTGCCGTCCATGATTGTTGAATAGTATGGTTCTGCTTTAGTGTGGACTTTTGAAGAGATTGAACTGTTGTACGCGCAAGCTGTCCAAGGGGGAAGTTCAGTGTTCTTGCTCAATAGTTGTGTAAAAGTACAGGCGTGCTTGACGAGATGGGTACCGAATATATTTCTAGAGAGTGGCCAGCAACAAGAAGCCCTTTAGAAATGTGCCGTTTGCTCTTGGGTTTGGAATGGGACACTGAAGTTGATAATGGTCAATGTGAGCAGGAATTAAGTTGGGCCAGATTTGAACAGATCTGGAAGTTGCCTAGCGCCAATATTTACAAGAGAACAAGAACTCCAGGTAGAAATCATAAAAGTCACCAAACTTCTATTAAAGGGACAAGGCGCTCTACATGAGTTCATCGGGAGTCCGTAATATATATTTAGCGACTTAATGTGAAGTATTAGACATTTACGTTGAGAAATAACAATTTCTACCACTTTAGCGCCTTCGCGTGTCAAATCGAGCCAACGCGTTCATGAATCTCCTGCATATCTCATAATTTCACCAAACCAAAAACCCCAGAATCTCAAATTGCTATGTCAAAACTCGATTCCCATGTAGCATCGGTGCTTGACTATGCCTCTCAAGAACATTCAGACGACGAAGACGCCCTCATTGCCGCCCTAGAAGACTCCCCTGCCATGGACGCCTTCCGTGAGCAGAGAATACAACAACTTCATTCAGAGTTCGCACGTGCAAAGTCACAAAAGAATCAGGGGTTCGGCAATTACACGGAAATCAAAGAAGAGAAAGCCCTGATGGACATCACCACCGAGGTCAAATATGCTGTGGTGCATTTTGCCAAGAATGACTTTTCGAGATGTGCGACTATGGATGTGCATCTGGAGGTAAATCTCATTGACGCATTCAGAGGAAGCTAGTTAGCTGACATGAAACAGAGTCTGGCAAAGAAGCACTTCGATACAAGGTTTCTGAAGATACATGTAGAAAATGCGCCATTCCTTGTTACCAAGCTCAAGGTTCAAGTGCTTCCTTGTGTCATAGCATTTGCGAATGGAGTCAGTGTCGACCGTATCATAGGCTTTGAAGGCCTAGGCTACACGCAAGACACCTTCATCACTCAAGACTTGGAGGCAAGACTTTTGGGTTCAGGCGTCGTGCAGAGAGCAAAGGCACAAGATGACGCAGGAGTACGATTTGGGGTGAAGAAGGCTCAAAATGTTGAGAGCGATGATGATGACGAATGGGATTGAGGCAGTAGGACGTAAATGGGAAGCCCACGGTCATATATTGTCGTTGGAGCGAATGTGCCCAATCAATCATGAGATCACATCTGAGAGCTGCTTCAATAAGGCACTGTGCTCAGGATGATGCCTGACACATCACTACGATGTTAAGACGCTACTGGAGCGATAGCACTAAGTTCACAAAGGTCCGAGTTATACAAATCAAGCTCTAGCTCTGATAGCTTGGTACTTGAAAACATCCTATTTTGTGATCAGGCAGCTCCTGTCCACAAAAGTTCGCTGGACCCATTTTGGGTGACGTTCAGTCTGAGAGAACAAGGCTACTATCGATAATAACAATGTAATTGGCAGCACATGAGCTCCTTTGTGAATTGGCCTTTTCATTATATCTCTGGTAGTACAAGATCGTTGCCTGTCGACGGACGTTTTGCCCCTTCATCTTTTGCTACTTGCGAGTACCCTTGCCACTGCCATTGAGCGTTGCTTTTGTCCGCTCTTACTTTTGGCCTACACAAACCGTCTTCTTTGGGCATTACAAACATGCCAATACTCAAACTCCCTGTAACTGCGAACGAGGTACCTAGCTTGCCCAGCGAGCTTATACGAGCAGCTAGGTTTCCGTAAGACAGACTCGATACCCGAGATCTCAATATGACGATACCATGGAGAGTATAAAAGCGCAGTGATATTATCAGGTATTGAGGGTTTTTTTAGCTCTTTATTCCGGAACTAGACCTTATCCTTCTCTTCACTTACCTGTAATACTGATTTTATGTGTTACATCGAGCTGCATCGGAACGGGTAATAATAGCCGCTATGATGACGAAATTCATTGACTTCTCAAAAGTCACTTCATCGAGTCGCAGATCTTAAGCAAAATTTACGAGCCTACTGACCATAAATTACGTGCTGCCCGTTCTATTTAAGACCAGCCACACTAAAAGACATACTCGCAGCCAAGATGAGAGCATACTGGTACGACAACGAAGCTGTGCGAACCCTCTTCCATCCTCCGTCCTCTGGCCCTCTTGAGACCATTGCTGACCGTAACATAGGGTGTTGACCAGCGCGAACCTCACGACTCTGGGCGAGATATACCTGTTGATTACCTAGCTAAGCTCGGAGTCATCTACCACCGATTCGAAAAAGAAAACGACGTCGACGACCTAGCGAAAGCGCGCAACTACAAGAACCAGGACATTATCACTGTTTCGCCAGAGAAGATGGGAGATATCTATGAGGAGAAGGTGAAAAGCTTCTTCAATGAGCATTTGCATGAGGATGAGGAGATCCGTTATATCAGGGATGGCAAGGGATTCTTCGATGTGCGCAGTGAGAGCGACGAGTGGGTTCGGATCCAGCTAGAGAAAGATGATTTGATCGTGAGTGATAGACATAGAAGATCGAATGTTATGGAGCTGATGAGAACAGATCCTTCCTGCTGGTATCTACCACCGCTTCACGACGGACAGCTCAAACGTAAGTACATCTGACACAAAAGTTTTTCGCCCTAATAGGTATGCAGTACATTGTCGCTATGCGATTGTTCAAAGAGGAACCAAAGTGGACTCCGTTGAACCGTGGTCCTGATGTTGATGCCAATCCATACAGACAGGAGTACTTGCACTCTGCACCTGCGTCCACTGCTTAAGGGCGTCAAGTCTACATTACGTAGCATGATTTACGAACTCCAAATAATACAGGACCGTTGCCTTTACTGAGCGGCTTTCCCGAATCTCTAGATACATTTCCGGTGCCTGATCTGCATTGGCAAGCCACAAAGATGTGCGATGCTATATTTCACATTCACAAACATGACGCTGCTGTGATATTTCCTCTTGGCGTCTCCTTCCACTTCTTAATTGTCGTTTAACCTGAGCTAGTATCCAAGAAAAAAAGCCGTGCTCACCTGCGCTATCTTGTTTACGTTATGAGGAGGAAACATCTTTTAATTCGGCTTCATGTAAATCATAGAAGCTTAGTCGCATGTTGAACAAGTTCTCCCATGAGCCAAGTCTTTGACGAGGCCAGCTCCAGCTTCGATTTGCAGATGCATGTAGGGAACTTTTGCTCTGGCACCACGTGTCTTCTGCTAGTCCAGAGTTCATATACGAGTATTTGGTGTATCAAATTAGGAGACAGTATATCTCTGCCCCAGGAACGGCTTCCGATATGATATCGTAGGTTGGGTTCTATCAAGCAGGCCACATTGCTCGTCACTAAGGTGCAAATGAACTCCGGGAACTGGGATTTCCATTTTCGGCCGCTCAGCTTTATCGCTTTCTAAGTTGTCTGGCATTCGGGGAGCCAGCAAAACTCCTCTCGCCAGTCGGCCACTAATCAAGACATGCCCTCCTGCTACAATACCAGCCCCATCACTATTTTACGCTAAGACTTTGGCTTCCAGGATCTTCACCTCGATATCTGTACCAATTTTATCGTCCTTACTGACACAGAAGGTCTCCTTGGCAGTACCCTCGATTGCTGCCCACTACCATGTTGGAGCTCGATAGCTCTGTGGCCGTCGAGTAGAACCAGGATTCACAGCTCGTCATAATATCCCGTATGGTGAGAAGCGTCTCAACAGCCCGGCAAGATACTCATCCTTCAGCATGTTCTGAAAAGTGTTTGCAATTCCATATATAGCGATCAACCTGTCCTGTTCCTTGGTCAAACCGCATTTGGTATATGATGCTACGAAGCTGTCCCATTGGCGATATCCCAGGTGTTTCTGGGTACTGAAGCCGTGCGAAATTTATCCCATAGACCTTTGGATTTCTTAAGCGCATTTTGCCCGTTTTTGGCTTTCTCCATCGGAGGTGGATCGCCAACCTTGAAGGTAGGTTGTCCCGATAGTCCTTCAGGTAAAGTCTCGCTTGCTCTACATGTACGTCATTCCCAGTAGATCTGTTGTGAGTTGAAGTGTAGAATTTTCGGTGCCAATAGTCGTTCTTGAACAACCTTGCCTTGAGAGTTAGCATCGTATAAGCTGAACTTTATGATTGAGATATGGAGCTCATGGGTATATCCTAGCACCTCAATCGGAGTTGAGTATTGAACATTAGGAACCCATGCACATTGGCTGAGTGGTGCAGTTTTCGATCTGCTGAGACCACTCTCCTCAATAAACGTAGTATTATCCTACAATCAATTTATTCGTGGACACCTCACGTTCTGTTAGCACTCCCAATCCGGTACGGCCAGACCGAGTAGCCTGTACTCCGAGGGGTTTGACCAGGAATGAGCTTCGGTCGAAGAAGCAACCTGCACGTCCGCCATGACCACTGGTGGCGGCAATACTGCAGAGACCATACTGGTACACAGAGCCCATGAGCCGTGATTCAAACTTCCAGTCTGGGATAGAATCTTGAATGATACATAGAATCAATCCAGAGGTAGAGTATCTGCATTTTCAAAGTAATTTCCATAGCTTCTCTGAAGGACTTTGTAAGGACTGCTGGGTCAGTCGAGATTTTCGTGTCCTCAAGATTGGATGTCAGCAGGTAATCGATTGGTATTTTGCCCCCACAGTGGCCCAGAGTAGTATATGTGAGCTCATGTTCTGACTGTGCTGTTTCATGCAAGCGTGATGTGGGTGGTTCCAGAGATCCTACATCGAGAAGACTGTTCAGATTTCACCCACTTCGAGAAGAAGTAGTTGTGTAATTAGCATGTCTATTGACTCAATTGTCAAGCCACTTCATTACAAGTGCCCAGATCTTACTAGAGTCTGTCTTGGAGCTGATTGAACCAAAGTCCACCCTAATTTTACAACTAGAAACTTTTAGCCATCGTCACCAATCTATCACTCCATCTTCACGCAGTACCAACCTTTACTCGGCACGAGCACCATATTTCCTTTGTCGGAAGACTTGAGGCCCAAACAGAAAATGCACCTCTACCAGACCCAAGTCATTTTCTTGCATAGCCAGTGGTCTCACGAGTCGAAACCATATGTGCTCTTGATTCAGCCCCTGCTGTCCGCCTCACAAATGGCTGCGACTCATACAGAACCATGCATAAATGACAAACGAAATCTGCAGAAGCAAGTGCATGGGCGAGAGTCTGATGGTGCTGATCACGGAGGCTGGAGAGGTAGCTGGCACTGCCTCTCTGGTGAGCACCTGCTGTATATACTCTTCTCATGGCCAGAGTCGAGGAAAACAGCTTGTGCTAGTAGGTTCGAATCCTGCGGCTGCCAACCCATCATGCTCAGGTCAACAGCGTGGCTAATAGGACGACAGATGGACGGCTTGCGCACTCGACTTCCGACCCCCTTAGGGCTCGACAACTCTCGCGCGGCTCCGGTCACAGTGGCAGATGGGATTGTGATGAGGGCGACCACGGGCGGTGGTCAGCATAGGAGGAAGGTGGCTACAGTGAAGCGCTCGTGCAAGCCGGCGGCAACTTCTCAGGGTTTCCTACCTCAACACAGCCATGATCGGATCACCTAGATCTCAGATGCAGTAAAATCATACACAGTACAACAAAACAAAAACACAGCACACACAATTCTGCGGATCTGGGAGAGCATCACCCTTTCCTGTCACCGCAGTCCTGCCCGGCAGATTCTTGACCCCTCATCGAAACAACATCACAGATTTACAGAGCACACAGCAGGCACTTGACCCACAAAGGGCACACAATCACACGATTTGGGAGGGTCAGGGTCTACGGGAGTTTGGAGTTGCGGCGGTATAGAAGAGGCGATTTGGACGAGAGAGAACGCTGTTGAGAGGGTTTTTCCCTGTGAGGACCAGGGGGGTCGTGGTGGCGCTGTGGCCAGCGGAGTTGCAACATGGCGTCACTGTGGCCGTAGCCCATCAGGTATCTAGGGACCGCAGACACAGGAGAAAAGTTGGTCGCCGAGTCAGAGCCTTATATTAAATTCACAGACAAAGCACTTCTGTCAACGAATATGTATATATGCGTAGATAGAAGCCAGACGGCTCAGTGGAGGAGGTTGCTGGTTACACGAGTGTGATGAAGTGGGCTGCGTCTCCTGAGGTAGACGCAGCTCGGCAACTGGTGTCAAAGCTGGGCAATTTCGGCATAGCTATCCAAACGGATGACTGGAACCGTGTATGAAAAAATCAATCAATCAATCAATCGATGGTGCTGATCACGAGTTGCACCCAAGCTACTGGGAGCTTGAAATATCATTGTCGAAGGGAAGAGCCCGTTGGCGAGGGCCTTGGAGCATAGAATTACAAACGGTGCAGAGCATCTTAATAAGTGAGGAATAAATCCAATAAATCATGTACGCTAGCGTGTAGCCCAGCAAAACAAGGCTAGCGCACTTGAATACCCGAAGCTTATCCGGCCTGTGGCCTATGGCTCAATGGTTCATCAACGCAACCGAATCTCTGATGCTACTGCATATAAAGAAGTGGTGATGGAGGTGCCAGATGGAGTGTACCTTGAAATTCCCGTGGACGGAGAAGGGTTGTCTCCAGACAGCAGCAAGAGGAAGCTGCAGCTACCCATCGGCGTCGATCCGCCTGGGCCGGGAAACCCTCCCAAGCAACTTGTATGGATTGTAAGTCCAGTTCTTCAATCAAAATGCAAGTAGATCCACATCTAACTGTCATTAGATATTTGGCAGCACAGGACACATGGGCAGAAGTCTAGCACGTGCCTGTCTAGCCAGAGACGATCTGGTCGTGGCTGTCGGCAGAACGTTCGAAAACACGCTACAGTCCATGCAAAACTGGCATGAGAATTGCCTAGGCACACTCTGCGATATCCGGTCTCAAGAGTCCGTTGGTAATGTGATCGATCAGACGTTCAAGCATTTCGGACGTATTGATGTCATCGCAAACTGCTCTGGGTATGGCGTCATTGGTGCATGCGAGGATCAGGATGAGCATGAGCTGCGGAATCAGTTTGAGACTAATTTCATGGGCACGCTGCATATCATACAGCTTACTTTGCCGTATTTTAGAGAGCAAGGAGGTGGAAGATATATCATCTTTAGCTCGACATCCGGGGCTTTAGGTGTCCCAGGTTTGGGACCATATTGTGCTACGAAATATGCCGTTGAAGGGCTCATCGAAGCTATGCTTTATGAAATTGACAACTTCAACATCAAGGCTACTCTGGTAGAGCCAGGCTTAGTGAGGAGGGATGAGCCAGATTGGAACTCGAATCCTCTGCCTAGTTGGGGTCACTTCCTTATCAAGCCGGCGAGCGAACCGTATTCGCAAGCTACTTCACCGGCTTTGCATGCGAAGAGAATGGTGACATGGTTGGGAGACAAACAGCCGACTAGTGCTGTCAAATGTGCTGAACTGGTGTGGCAGCTGGGACATTGCTCTTATCCGCCGCTGCGATTGTTACTGGGGAGTTATGCTATTGAGAGTATCAGGGATCGGTTGAGGTCGATTATCGAAGAGTTGGAGGATTGGAAGCACTTACACTTCCCTGTAGCTCCAGATGTCATTATGGAAGTAGAAAAGGAGGAGGATGAAGACACTGCAAGAGTGAAAGCGGGATAGCTAATGAACATGCTCAAATATGTGTTTAAACTTGTATATTTTACAATTGGTGAGACATCCTAGCAAATCACTGTAGATAGGTGAACCTTGGTTTTCTTGTATGCATAAAATATATGCAGAGAATGTAAGTTTCCTAGACTTTTGGTATCTCCAGAACTCCACAGCACCGTCCCAACCTCCGATTCTCAAGCTCCCAGTCTAAATCCAAGAGGACAAGTTTTTCAAAACACACCCTTCGCCGTCCCTCTTTACCAGCTTTCCGACCTTGTAGACCTTTTCACCTGCGGTCTCCAATTTGGAAATCACGAGATCAGCGTTTTCTGCCTTGACTACAGCCACCATCCCCAGACCAGTGTTGAAGGCGCGAGCCATCTCCTCGGAAGTGACATTGCCCTCTTTCTTGAGCCACTTAAAGACGGCAGGCATTTCCCATGTCTTGACATCGACCTCAGCCGCAAGTTCCTCTGGTATCATGCGAACAATATTCTCGGAAAGTCCTCCACCGGTAATGTGAGCTAAACCAAGCAGCAGACGGCCATGTTCGTGGACGCTCCATATGGACTTGACGTAGATGCGAGTGGGTGTGAGCAGGCTCTCGCCAACACTCCTGGAAGAGTCCCAAGGTGCTGGATCAGTGTATTCAACACCCGAGCGAGCAACAATCTTGCGGACTAGCGAGAAACCATTCGAGTGAACGCCATCTGAAGCGATACCGAGGACAATGTCGCCTTCGGCCATTTCTTGCATGCGAGGAAGTGCCTGATCTTTGGATCGCATACCGGTAGCTGTTCCCGCAGCATCGTAGTCCTCGCCATCATACAGACCTGGCATCTCAGCTGTCTCGCCGCCGACAAGAGCGCAACCTGAGAGACGACAACCCTCTGCTACACCTTCAACGAAGCTAGCTGCCATTTCGAGGTTGAGTTTACTGCAGCCTATATAATCGAGGAAAAAGATACTACGCGCCCCATTGCAAAGAAGATCGTTGACGTTCACTAGACGATTTCAACTGATGCTCAATCATCCAAAAGGCATGGATCACTTACTGGCTACACAATCCTGTCCCACTGTGTCATGCTTGTTCATTTTTTGGGCGATGAGCAGTTTAGTACCGACACCATCAATACCACTGACTAGAATAGGGCCGCCTTTCCAGCCAGCTGCCTCCAGATCGACCTCACCACCAAAGCCACCGATTATAGCTTGAGCTCCCGGTTGAGCAGTTGAGGCAATCGCGCTCTTGATACGATGCACAAACTTATTGCCATTTTCAATACTTACACCAGCCGAGGCATATGTCAGGGCCTCCTTAGTCTCTGGAATTGGCTTGAAAGCTCTGTGGGCAATGTCATTTCGATAGAACATATTATCGAATTTGATACATCTAACACCAGAGTATGCCTTCTTGACAGCTTCCTCAAGCGTTTCAGCTGTGGATTGTGCAGCAATAACACGGCCACCCGAAGTTTGGAGTTGATCCTCCTTTACCACGGTCCCTGCATGGAATATATTCGTCTCAGCAGGAGGAGATTGCACTGTCATGCTGCTATAAGTTAGTTCTGAGTCCATGCATTGTCTCAAGAGTTCTGAGTCGATCGAATCTTATTGTCTCAAGTCCTGAAGCAATTGAATTTCCATTGCCTCCACAAAGCCCCAAGTTAATTGAATTCCATTGCCTCAAAAGTCCTGAGTCAATCGGAAGTGGAGATTTCACATACTGAGTCCCCTTTGCATAGATTCCTGGGTATCCACCAGCAGCAACGACAACCGTTGCACTGAACTTTTTCTCGACCTTGAATACCAAATCATGCCGATCAAGTTGGTTTTTCGTACACGCAATCATGATCTTCGCGAGATCAGTATCTTTACTCAGCAGTGGAAGCAAGGTCTGAGTCTCTGGGTCGCCAAATCTGACATTGTATTCCAAGCATTTTGGTCCGTCCATAGTGATCATCAAACCTGTGAACAGGGTGCCAACCATGTTGAAGCCCTCTCTTCTCATGCCATCTATGGTAGGCTGTAGGATCGTCCTTTCGATTTCTGCAATCAGACCAGGAGTTGCGATTCTAGTTGGCGCATAGCATCCCATACCGCCAGTGTTTGGACCTTCATCTCCGTCAAATATCCTCTTGTGGTCCTGAGCCGGTGGCAGAGATAGCATTGTGTGCCCATCTGTGAAACTCAGAATGCTCAACTCATCTCCTTCCAAGAACTCCTCGATCACAACTTCGTCTCCTGCTGAATCGAACTCCTTGTCAAGCATGATAGTCTTTAAAGCAGCTTGGGCCTCTTCTTTCGTAGTCGGAATAATTACACCCTTTCCAGCAGCCAATCCACTAGCCTTGAGCACAATATTGTGGTTAATCGAATCCAGGTATTTGGTTGCTGCTTCGTAGTCTCTGAAGTTCTCGTATGCCGCCGTAGGGATATTGTGTCTCTTCATGAAATCCTTTGAGAAGGTCTTGCTCCCTTCCATGCGTGCAGCGAGTTTCGAAGGGCCATAGCATGGAATTCCTACATCTCTGAAGTATCCTTCAATGCCATCTACCAACGGAACTTCTGGGCCAGGAACCACAAAGTTCAGCTTGTTCTTCTGCGCGAAAGCCACCAGGCCAGGATAATCGTCTGCCTTGACGCCATTTTCGTTCGAAACTTTTGGGCCCAAAGCCGCAGTTCCTCCGTTTCTGCTATAAGTCAGTCATGATCATGATTACATTGTCTCAAAAGTCTTGAGTCAATCACATACCCAGGAACAACAATTATGGATTCGACGAGAGGGGACTGGTTCAGTTTCCATGCCTGACAATTTAGCGATTGTCCCAAAGTGTTTGAGACAATATTCTTACCAGGGCATTCTCACGGCCCCCGTTTCCCACCAATAGAATACATAACTTATCCATGGCTGTGGTATGACTTTAACAGTGAGTAGGAATGGCTTACGGAAAGAAAAAAAAAAGTTCTGGGTTTGATCGCGGGGTCGGCGGGGTCTGATGTCGCGCTTTTGCGATGTGCAGAAAAGGCGGCAGGGATTCTCAGTACGGATTTGACTGTATCACAGCTTGTGTGGTAACCTACATTTCAAATAGCGAACGAGGTTAACCGCTATGTTTCTCTAATTCCAATAAACCAATACGCTGTATAGACTCAAATTGACTTGTTAATGTTCCGGTCATCTTGAACAACACCTTTCTGCCGCTGCTTTTGTCCACCGCGAGTGCGCTTCTGTCCACCAAATTCTAGATTTGCTAGAACGTTGCACGACTGCAAGTGGCATTCGCATTGGCATACAACTATCCAGCCATGATCACAATACGTCAGTCTCATACACGCATTAATACCAATGACCACAAAGCGCACATACTGACTCGAAGCAGGAGTACCATGTTCCTCTGCGAACATCGGCCCAGGATTTGATGTGATCGGTCTCGCACTCTCTATATGGCTTGAACTACAAGTCGAGGTGAACGAAGCGAAGAGCTCTGATTCACTGCTCAACTGTGTGATCAGCTATGAAGGCCAAGGAGCTGAGGAGGTGCCATTGACCGCAGACAGCAACCTCATTACGAGGACAGCACTCTATGTCTTAAGATGCCATGGCCAAAGAGCGTTTCCAGTCGAGACGAAAGTTCACATCATAAACACCATACCTCTGGGTCGTGGACTTGGATCTTCCGGAGCAGCTGTTGTGGCCGGTGTGCTGTTGGGAAACGAGGTTGGGAAGCTTGGTTTGACCAAGGCGCGAATGCTAGACTACTGCTTGATGATAGGTATGCATGAGTGAACACTGCGAGTGCGAGAAACTATCTGATTGTTTCCCAGAACGTCACCCAGATAACGTTGCCGCTGCTCTATATGGAGGCTTCGTCGGCACATATCTGAACGATCTCAGCCCAGAAGACACGGAACGCAAGGAAATTCCACTCAGTGAAGTGCTTCCAGCTCCAGCAGGTGGACAAGACACAGGCAGAAATCCTCCAGAACCTCCAATCGGTATTGGTCACTACATGAAGTTCCCATGGGCTAAAGAAATCAAAGCTATAGCTATTATTCCACAGTTCGAGGTTGCGACTGCTAAGGCAAGACAAGTGCTCCCAGACTCCTATTCTAGGGCGGATGTTGTCTTCAATCTCCAGAGGATAGCACTCCTTCCAATGGCTCTTGGAAAGTCACCACCAGAGGCTGAACAGATATACTTGGCCATGCAGGATAAGGTCCATCAACCATACAGGAAGGGACTAATTCCAGGACTATCGGAAATTCTACAATCCGTAACGCCAAAATCTCATTCAGGGCTTTGCGGAATATGTCTATCTGGAGCTGGGCCTACGATCTTAGCACTGGCGACAGAGAATTTCGACAGTATTGCGAAAGTCATATTAGACATTTTTGCCAAGCAGGACATTAAGTGTGACTGGAAGCTGCTTGAACCAGCGGAAGATGGAAGTACAGTAACGTACAGTTAATGAGCGATCGTCCAATATATCACCCTGTACATAGCCTGATCCTGGTAACAGAAATGATGATCAAAAGGTATACCACAACCGTTCTCCTGATCTGGAGATCACAATGTTAATTCAAAACCGATCCGAGCCACCCTCAAGAACGCCATACCCCATCGAACACCCACGATCAATAAATGATTAACAAAGCGTCCACTTCAACCTAATCCTCCCCATGCACCTCTGATTCGTCTCGCAAGTTGTATGTCTTTTTGCATAATGGTGACTCGTTTCGCGTGGATCGCACAAAGATTGGTGTCTTCGAACAGGTGTATGAGGAAAGCTTCAGCTGCTTCCTGCAGAGCCATGATTGCCTGTGACTGCCAACGGAAATCTCCATCTTCGGGTCTCATCGGTACAGCGATTTCACGAACCTGTACTAGTCAGAATATTCTTCTCGGGGTCGAGTATCCCAGCGCATAACTCACCAAACGCGAGAACGGTAACTTCAGCATCAGTAGATCCGTTGAATTTTGATACCTCCTAATCTCCCTGAGCGCAAGTGTTCCAGGCTTATATCTGCGTTTCGTTCGACCAGGTAATGGATCGCCAGCTGCAAGAGTTAGTCTCATCTCCAGAATGAATCTATCTCGAGGAGCTCTCACGACAACTTACGCTCAACCCGACTATTACCCAAACTCGCGCGACCTCCAGAACCGTTATTCCGATGGTCTCCTCCACCCTTGTGCTTCATCGTAGCAGGTTCAGTTTCTGCATCCGCATATCTGCCTCTCTTCTTTCCAGACGCTGGGATCGCTTGCGCCTTCTTTTTGCCCGCCGAACCTGGGACCGTCCTTTTCTCCCCGATACTCAATCTCTTCTTTTGTTTCTGCGACATTGTTGCTGTGTAGTGAGTTGCAATTTGGTGTTGGGCGCGTGCAATATGTCGTCGTGAGTATAAGAATGTTGCGCCAACCTCCTAATTTAGGTGGTTGGAGAGCTTACTGCTCGACGCGATAGGCAGTGAATAATATATTTATCGTCTCGTCTCGGGATATATTTAAGGTCCCCAGACGATGATTCACGTAGCGTGGAAAGGGCTAATCCTCAAATCAATCTGTCTCAGACTTCGACACAAAGGACCATTTCCTGGTCGCGTTGATCTGGAGGCCTGCCAAGGCCATGAGGCTCTAGTTTTAGCGGGGTATAGTTACTTACTAGGGGGGTATAAATAGCATCACCTGTTATATCCCGATTGAACGGCTACAAAGTGGCCACGAATCATAGTTGACAGCTTGTTTTATAAAGAAGCAATACGCCTTACTATCTTGTACTGAAGACAGGATCTTTCGCTGACAGCAAGAATTACCCCATTTGCTCTGAACGCCGCGACGATAACGTCAACCATCTACAACTGCAACTACAACTACTTGATACAAGAATACCAACATCAGGATGGATGATATGATGGGAGCTGGAGAAGGCAGAATTGGTGGACAAGCTGGCTTTCCTCTGGAACAATGGTTCTGGGATATGCCGCTCTGCACAAGATGGTGGACTACTGCGACGGTGTTGACAAGTGCGTTGGTACAATGTAAGATTGTTACGCCGTTCCAGCTGTTCTATAGCTTCCGGGCTGTTTTCATGAAAAACCAGGTAAGCTCTTATTTGCCATTTCCTCCATAATTGTACAACTGCTAACATCTAACAGTATTGGCGATTGCTTACCACTTTCTTATACTTCGGACCTCTCTCGCTGGATCTGGTCTTTCATGTGTTCTTCCTTACTCGATACTCCCGGCTATTGGAAGAATCGGCCGGCAGATCACCAGCAGTATTCTCATGGCTATTACTATATGCAACCACATGCCTCATATGCATTTCACCACTGGTGTCCATGCCATTCCTTGGACATCCACTATCCTCGACGTTGGTCTATATATGGTCGAGACGAAACCCCGATACTCGATTGAGTTTCTTGGGCCTACTGGTGTTCACGGCACCCTATCTACCCTGGGTTTTGATGGCATTCAGTCTGGGACTCCATGGTACGATCCCGAAAGACGAAATCATGGGTGTGGTCATTGGACATGTGTGGTACTTCTTCTGCGACGTGTACCCGCCACTCCATAATGGCTCGCGGCCGTTTGATCCTCCAATGTGGTGGAGAAGGATATTCGATGGGAGACCGGCGGGAGGTACGGCAGATGTTATCAACAATGAAATCGCGGTTGCCGCAGCTCCGGAATTGAGGTAGATGTTCGACATGGGAAGATTTTGGAGTATAGATTGGAGTTTGGAAAGGCGTTCAGGATTGTATACATGCTCATGGGACAGGAGTGGGAGAACAAAATGATACCACGTTCGTTTGGGTGGGGATTAAGTTTTAATGTCCAACATAGACAAATGTTACTGAGATACCAGACTTCATCTCCATGGTCGAGTACGGGAACTTGTCAAGATACAGCAGAAACCGAGGAGATGGATCTTTGTATTTGGTTCTTCGACAAGTGAAGAGGGTTCATGGTGCATTCCTTTACCAACCCCGCCCCTGCATCTTGTCTTTCGAGTCCATCATGCTAACGTTCAGACCCACCATTGCCTCTCCCAAGTCCTCACTGACCTCAGCCAGAACCTTTGCATCATCATAATGCGCAACAGCCTGGACAATGGCCTTCGCTCTCTTCGCCGCATCACCGCTCTTGAAAATACCGCTACCAACGAATACACCATCACAGCCCAACTGCATCATCAACGCAGCATCAGCAGGCGTAGCAACACCGCCAGCAGCAAAGTTAACAACAGGAAGTCTGCCCAACCTCGCTGTCTCCTTCAACAGTTCGAAAGGTGCTTGTATATCTTTCGCCAGAACACGCAACTCCATATCTGTCATACCACCAGTACGCTTTATCTCTGCAGTAACGGTGCGCATGTGTCGTACTGCCTCAACGACATCTCCGGTTCCGGCTTCACCCTTTGTTCGGATCATGGCTGCACCTTCGCTGATACGGCGGAGTGCTTCACCGAGGTTTCGACAGCCGCAGACGAAGGGGACGCTAAAGTTGTGTTTTTCGACATGATGTGCATGGTCGGCGGGTGTAAGGACTTCGGACTCATCGATATAGTCTACACCTATGGCTTCTAGGATCTGCAGGATTGTCAGAGCAAATTTCTTTGGAATTGAGAAAGCAGCGTAATGTACCTACCTGACATTCGACGAAATGCCCTATCCGCGCCTTCGCCATCACAGGTATTGTGACAGTTTTCATAATCTCCCGAATCATCTTTGGGTCTGACATGCGTGAGACTCCGCCTTCGGCTCTGATATCTGCCGGTACACGCTCCAATGCCATTACGGCTACAGCTCCCGCCTCTTCTGCGATTCTTGCCTATGGGACATAGTCAGTATTGGTATGCGATCAATTGGTCGACATATATGATAAATACCTGTTCAGCATTGACTACATCCATTATGACTCCTCCCTTCAACATACGTGCAAGACCGCTCTTCATCGTAAAGTTAGATTCTTGGGTACCATTCTGGGCAGACCCATTGGTGTTGGGAAGCGCGGTTGACATGTTGCTTCGATATCGTTGATAATGGCAGTGAACAAATGTGAATAATTAAGAAAGAGAACGGACGGGGTAAGGTTACGTTCGGAAGAGAGAGTGAGCAAGAAGAATGTATGAGTCTTATTCACTCCTTTCCTTCTTGGTATTACCTAACGGGTATCGTCCACTGCAACGGGAACGGCTAAGAGAAAATAGAGCACTAGGGCATATATCAAAACCTTCGTCTCAACGAATCGGGAACCATATGGGCCCAACTTTACTTGAGATTTGCTTGGAGAGCAATTGCAAGAGTTTGTTCCCGGGTCCGGGTCTGCAGGGTCAGCGCTGAATTCATCACCGCCTACTACTCTCGGAGAAATAAGGAGGAGCTGTAATCTTCGGCGCCTCTTTGTTGTCTCCGATCGGTGAAAGCCGATGATACCCCACGATACCCGGCCCGATTCCGGCAGGTCGTTACGTTCACCCATTGCCAAGCCTTATGCGAGAATTTGGGGAGCAAAAAGAGATGATGTAAACGGTAAACGTCCACTTGTTCGTTCGTTCTGACACGAACCTGACACGAACGAGGCTTAACAAGCAAGGAGTACGTATCCTATCACTAAGTTCAACACAGCCTGAATTCCAGCAAGTAGCAAGTCACTCAACTCACAATGGCAACTCTTTTCCGCCCTCTCTTTCGTCCGCAAGCCCTCGGTCTTGGTCTTGGAGCAATACTCATGACTTTCCACAGCATGCGACAACCTGCAGTTCGCCTAGATGCGTTTAACAGCTCGGAATCATCATATCAGCGTACGGCGCAGACGCCGATGATCAAGAGAGGAGGTGGGATCGATTCTAAAGCTGTCAGACAGATTAGTGCTGGTTCGATTATTGGTATGTATCTCGACTAGCATTCACCTATACCTAAAGTCATAGGCAGCCAAGCCTTGGAACCGTACACAATTGGCTCTCATGGACTCGAAAACTGTGAAGGGAATTGCTTGTTCCATAGGACTTCACTTGTTGAAGTTTGGTTCATAGATCACCTCTCTCTCTCTTAACTTTCCTACAAACTGCGTTACGATTCCATGTGTTGGATACAAGCTAACCCGTTCTCCCAGGTCTGGTATCCAGTCTAACCGTAAGCAAATTCTCTAAAACTTTAGCCATACTACTGGGTCTCATCGTCGTTGGAGTACAGGTATGATTACATTCTCTGTCCCCACTAACCTCGGAAATGTTCACTAACAATCGACAGGTTGCAGCAAGCTACGGCATTAATGTTACACCATACGGCCGACTTCAGAAGTACGTCAAGAGTATCGATCTTCGCTCAGCTGTCCAAGATAACGTCGCGTTCAAGCTTTCATTTGGCTCCACGTTTGCACTAGCAGCTTTCATGCAGTTCTAGGCATGGCATGGGACGTGATTGTATATCAGGCTCTACTGAACATAGTCAAAATAGACGAACCGTGAATACGTCGTTTCATTCTCAGACTTTTTGCAGTAACAGATTCAATACTCCATTGGATGATCCACTACCTACCTGCGCTACTTGATGCCATAACCATACATTGTGTCCAGTCCATACAATTAGTTCCCATACTTATTCCCAAACCCAATGTTAAAATACATCAGATCTTCTGAGTCTCTCGCTCCAACCACTTCATTGCCACGGAGTCCTTCTCAAAGAAGCCGTGCGTCTTACTGAAGATATCCCTATGGTAATCATTCAACCACTTCTTCTCCTTTGTAGTGAGCAGTGTCTCATCAATCAGCTTCCTGCAGTATGGCACCATTGTAACATTCTCAAAGCCTAAGTAGGGCTTGTCCCCAAATCTGTGCGTGGTGTCTACCTCCTTCACCATGATGATGTTCTCGATTCGGATGCCGAATGATCCGTCTTCGTAATATCCTGGCTCGTTCGATAAGACGTTTCCAGATGCCAATGGAACTTCTGAAAACTGGATGCGAGTGCCGATGCCGATTGGGCCTTCGTGCACGTTCAGGTACGAACCAACGCCGTGGCCAGTGCCATGCCTGTAGTCTAGTCCTTCTGCCTATACGACTGTGAGAAACGAGCAAAGCGCTCAAGACTAGGTGAACTTACCCATAGATATTGTCTCGCCAATGTGTCGAGCGCAAATCCACTAGTGCCCTTGGGAAATATCGCAACGTCAAGAGCAATGTTACCCTTCAGGACTAAAGTATAGGCTTTCTTCTCCATCTCTGTTGGTGTTCCAAAGTGGAGCGTTCGCGTGGTATCTGTCGTACCGTCTTGATACTGAGCTCCAGAATCACATAAGTAGATTTTCTTCGGATCAATCACTGCACAGTTGCCGGCTTCTGCCCTATCGCATAAGGTCAGACTTGTAACTACTGACTGAGCTCCATTAGCTGAAATTGACCTACTTGTAATGGATTACAGCTGCATTTGCACCCGTGGAAGAAATGGTGTCAAATGATAGCCCAGCAAAGAGGTCTTTCTTCTTCCGTATGTTCTCAAGTTCATCGGCCTGTCAGTAGTCGTCAGCATTTGCTCAGTGTCGTATATCAAGGAATTTGAATTAACTTACAGCCTCTACTTCGTTCAGTTCTCTCTTCTGAAGTTCCTGTTCGAGCCACGCAAAGTATTCAGTCAAGGCAGCCCCGTCTCGTACGTGACATGCTCTCATGCCTTTTAGCTCGGTCTCATTCTTGACGGCCTTAGCATCGCCAACGGGACTTCTCGTTTCTTCAACATTCGCATCCCCTCCCAGCGACAGCTTCAGCGCCCAGGAGGCTTTCGTGGAGATGGTAAACTTGTTGTTCTCTCGTGGTAGGTCCTTGACCTAGTGAAATGAGTAAGATGCTCACAATCATGTAGTATTAAACCAGGCCCTGGCCAAGGACAACATACCATAGAGCGCATATCATCGAAAACCTTGTCATATGGACGAATAGAAACACCGTTTGAAGTCAGGTGGTCTTCACAGTCGCGGCTTAGTTTGGCAGATTCGATGTACAGCGTAGCTGTGGTCGGAGTAATGGCAGCGTATGAGAAGAAGACCGGATTGTAAGGAATGTCATCACCACGCATATTGAAAAGCCATGCAATGTCGTCCAGAGCAGACACGATCAGCCCAGCGCTCTTCTTCTTCGCCAGTTTTTTTCGAAGATCTTCCAGTTTTGCCGAGCACTGCTTTCCGGCATACTCCTGGGGCAGCACCTTGATTTGTTCCTTGGGTCTGGCAGGTTGGTCTTGCCCCCATACTAGGTCGATTAAATTGCTCTCTACTGCTATGAGATCTTTTCCGCCGCGTCTCTTGACCTTCTCTGCGAGTTTTCGAGCATCTACGGCACTGAGTAGCTTGGGGTCAACTCCTACAATCTTCCCTCCTTCCGATTGCTCTGCCGTCCATTCTTGCCATGTAGGTACATCTTGCATCCCTTGTTTAAGTAGTATCCACTCTTTGCTCAACTGTCTCGCGGCCTGGTTGAAGTAGCGTCCATCTGTCGCAAGAGCTGCCTTCTCCTGTGTGATGACTACACATCCAGCAGAACCTGTGAAACCCGATATATACGCTCTTCTCGCGTCGCAGGGTGCTATGTATTCAGAAGAGTGGCTGTCTTCGGACGGCACAACGTAGATGTCCACCTTGGCTTCCTTCATGAAGCTTCTCAACTCCTACGCACAAGTTAGTCGTGAGAAGATACACTATTACCGGAACATTGAGAGCAGTTGTACAAACCTTCAGAGCCAGTGGGCCTTTGGTTGTAGCCATATCGTCAAAACCTCTACTAGAAGATGAATGAAGCAAGCTTCCGGTCTTCGTTGCTGAGCTAGGTTTCAATGTAAGCCTTGACCATTGATGTTGTCCGAGTCCTCCAATCCTCACTGTCAGATCTACTCTGTGTGTTCTGGAACTGTAATGGGCCTTCAGGTGAGCAGTCTGGTAAGTGCAGAAAAACGGTCCCGATCTGTACGTTTGAAGTCGTTTGATACAGAAATTTGGGGGTAAAAGAAGAGATGTCTTGTAAACCATAAGCATTACACATGCAAGGTAACTGAGCGAGGAAGATGTTGGGAACGTCACACGTATGTATCCGCAAACACTTCACCTACCTAGGTACTTGAGCTCTTTATGGAAGCTCGATGGTACATTCGTAGTGGGGCAGCTCGGCTTAGAAGCTTGAGCCAGATTCCTATTTCTTCGCAGTATGCGACAAATTTAAAGATCTTTCGAGCTTAGAAAACCTCGATTAAAGGTAGAGATGGTAGAGATGGTATAGCTTCTCTCCACTCATAATCTCATCACAGTCCGAGGTGAATGAGGAGGCAATTAAGCCGTCTGATTCCGGATCACTTTCTCAGGAGGCATGGCTGCTGTTGGCGGGGGCGGATAGCCGTTTATGCCTTACTAATCAGGCATCTGGTTGGTTCCGTTCATAAACGGCGTCTTATGAGTTGTAATGGAAATTGGCGTTGTTGTCGTGCGGAACAACGTTATTTCGTCTTATGTACCTTATGATTCATATAGCGTCTGTTTCAAATTCACTGGCATGGCATAGCACTATTTTCAAACCTTTTCAAGGATGCTCAAACTCCTGTTTGCACGGCCCATTTCTATCAACACATCACGATTCTGAAAGTATCAAAAATGGCTTATCAAGAAGATGGGACCTTACCCAAGTCTCTTGAGGAAGTAGAATCGGTAAGTAATCACTACGGCGAACGGGATTAGCTGGTATTGAAAGGCCTGATGCTTGAACTCGTCTTCGCTGTACACAAACGGAATACTGCCTAACATTTCCCCCCCCATAATTTGAACACAGAGAATTTGACTGATCCTTCTAGCTCATCATCCAGCTTTATACTCCAGGAGTTGGTTCAAAGGTTACAAGAATCCAGGAAACTCTGCACAGGCTTCAGCTTTCTGCTCAAGGATGGTCACTAGCTGAAAGTCTTCTTGGAAGCAAAGAAGAATCCGTAAGGTTCTTTGGTGCGTTAACTTTGATAGTCAAGCTCAACACAGATGCGTGAGTCGAATCTTCTTTTATTATAGACATAGGAGCTGATAGTCCGAAGAAAATCGCTTAGCGAAGAAGATACTCAAAGTGTGCTGCAAAACATTATCAACTGGCTACTTCAGTTCACCACCCCAAGTCATGGCGCGGGACCGATGGCGATACGGAAGCTGTGCTCGGTACTTGCAGGATACTTTCTCCAATTCTCACAGTCTTGGACGAGATGTGTGAAGCACCTCCTGTATTGTTTCTGTCTTGGGCAAGTAGCTCCTTACGTTGCGCTTGATCAGGCACCCGCGACCGATGTACTCATTCAAAACATAACGACAGATAGGGCGGTTGTAATATTCTGGTTCACCACCACCCTCGTCGAGGATGTCGGGAAAATGGATTCAACCACTATGAAACAGTACGTGAACGGCTCTCCAACCACTAACTCAGAAGTCGCGCCTGCTAATTGATTTCTAGGCACAAGTACCATCAGCAAGTCATTCCAAACGTTGAAGATGTTGTCTCCCTGATCCAAAAGTTCGTAGGAAGCAATGCTGCTCCAGCGAACAGCAAAGTCCGTCAAGAAGCCATGAGGTGTTTTCAAGTAAGTCCATGTTGAGGTCTAATCAGGTGTGCGCATGAACTTTTCGTCGCGGTGCATCACCAATATCATAGAAGGGGCTGACTTCCACAGGCCTGGGTATCCTATGCTCATCGTGCTTTCATAGACAATGAGCTGGTCCTTGAACCCTTGAAATTGCTTACTAAGACTGCTATCATGTCTCTTGGAGACAGTGATCTATATGAGATCTCGGTGGAACTAGTGTCCGAGATGCTCAGCACTTTCTCACGGTTCTTGGGACAAGATGACATGGACCTACTATTTTCTCTCTTCAATAGTCAATGGGCTCAAGAACGATATCAGAGACTGATTGGAGGAGATTTTGACTTTGACTCGATTCAGTTCGGCATGTTCATGATTGCTTTCGGCGACTCAAATGTCGTCAAGCTTGCCCAGAAAGCTGGCACAGATCCCCAGTGCGGGCAATTTCTGTCGGCTCTTGTTGGCTTGCTCAAAGCGGATGGGTACGCCGTTCACGAGGACAAGATCTTCGTTCCGGCGCTAGAATTCTGGAACACATTTGTCGAGTCGATGGTAGATGTTACGTATTCTTCAGATCATGGACATCCGCCATGGTTCTCCACCGCCAGTGAGTATGTCATGCAAGGCATCCACAACTGTTGGCAGAAAATACAGTTTCCTCCACAAGAGGAGTTTGACAGCTGGGATTCTGCTGATTGTGTAGCCTTTAAGGACGCACGAAGAGACGTCTCTGATCTGCTGGGATCATTCTTCCTCATATCGGATATCCAGATCCTAAATCTCTTCATTGATCTGACGCAGCGATCAATTATAAGCAGAAACTGGACTGAACTTGAGGCTTCACTGTATTGCATATCTCGGTATGCCGATTCTGTGAGTAAGCATACTGAAGAGGATCAATATTTGAGCCGAGTCTTCGAACCATCCTTAGTATCGCTGCTCACTAGCCAAACCGATATACCCATGCGTATAACCCATGCATTTCTCTCACTTCTTCGAGAGTATTCCGAATACTTCGAGAGACATTCAGAACTCTTACCACAGGTTTTGAACGTTGTTTTTACAGCAGCGAGTTCTCCAATGCTAGCTAAGAATGCGTCGTGGGCAATTATAGAGCTTTGCTCGAAGTGCCGAAATATACTCGTTCCAGAGTTAGCAGTATTCTTACAGCAGCTGTCAGGTATGCTTACAGATCCTTCACTTGATAGCAGTGTCAAGGAAGGTTGCATGCAAGGAATATCATCAATTATACAGGCTATGGCTACGGATGAAAGCAAGATAGCCCCTCTCGAACAATTGCTTCATTTCATAGAAAGAGAAGCGGACCAAAGCGTGCAGCTTCTTCGTCTATATACATCGAATCAAGCTACTATAGCTGGCCAGCAGCATGTGGATCTGGAGGTGCAGTACAGCAGAGCTGCAGAGCTTGCCCTCGTGGCGCTGCGTTGCCTCGAATGTGTGGCCAAAGGCCTGCAAGTCCCTACGGATGCACCTTTTGACCTCGAGCAAAGTGATTTCAGATCTACCTTCTGGACAACAGGAGGCGGATCTAAAGTTCAGCATCGTGTTATTACTCTGATCAGTGTGCTCTACGAAGCATTTCTCACCCAAGGAGACATCGTTGAGGCGGCTTGCAAAGTATTCCGTTGCGGATTTAGGGAGCTGGAACCTGGACCTTTCGTGTTCCCGGCTTCGAGAGTAGCTGAAGTCCTACTAAAGACAGCTATACAGACTCCTCGACTTGGAGCAGTCATAACTTCCGCAGCATCTCTAATCACTTCGCATAAGTACGATGAAGATATTCACAATATTGCCGATGTCCTGACAAAGTGGGCAATCCAGATCCTGCAGACAATAGACTGTAAGTCATAGCTCTGATTACACTAGTCAGCTCATTTCAATGTACGTAAACTAGATAACCAGCTAATGTATCAAACACAGTACCAAGCAATGATCTCGACGTGGCTCAGTGTGCCATCGAATACTTTAATCGTCTTATCATAACGTATCCTGGCATTTTTGTTGGCCAGGAGCGCGAAGCTCTGCACACTGTATTTTTCTTCACTCTCAAGGCGCTGCGTGGCAGCGACCCGCTTCCAAAGCATGCCGCTGCAGACTTCTGGGTTTGTTCACCACACTCGCTAGTTTATACAGCTGCTTACCGGGGTTAGACTACGTTTGCTGGAGTGCATAACCAGAGAGCTCCTCTGCAAGCTTCGATCGACAGCCTCTGGCAGGATCTTGGACCATACCTTGCAGCATCACTCATGCATGGTATTGGAGGTACTGCCGCACGCAGCGAGTTGGACAAACTCTGTGATCCGTTGAAGAAGTTAGTCGTGGGCCAGGTACGATGTAAGAATTGGCTTGACCTCGCTCTCAATGCAGACGACTTCCCGAGTAGCATAGTGACCGTTAAGGAGAAAGCAGTATTCCTACAGAAGCTGATCAGGTTTGTTCTACTATTGTTCCTCCGTACCTTGCTAACGTATCATAAGCCTCAGAGGAGCAAAAGGCACTGCACAGGTTGTTCGAGACTTCTGGACGGCCTGTCGAGGCTCGAAATTTGACTATGTCTCGTAAAACATCACGGAAAGGCTTGATGATACCATAGGATATTGTCCTGGACGTTCCCACTTTGAAACTCGTGGCAGATTACGCCTCTGTGCCATTACGCTCATAGTCTGCATGAGAAGATACCCGATGTACTGAGAAATAGCTATTCCATACCATCGGGCATTTTCAAGGTTAAGGGAGGAGCCATAATTTGATCTGTATAACATGCCGTTGTGAGGATTTCCTCAGAGATAATGGAGAAGATATGCCAATGAAGCGTACTACAAAAACCTAAAGACACAATACGATCAAGTCACAATCGAGGATCGTCATCACGTGCGTATCCAAATGAGCTGCGGTGAAGATGACAGTTTCCCAGCGGCGCATCTGCTTCAAATAATCACCCTGTACACTCCATTTGATTCATCACAAGAGATTGAGAATCAGACAGTTATATGATTCCACTGTCCTGCTGCATTTCAATCGATGTGAGTCTAGTAAAATGGCGCTGTAATTGGTCAATCCCTTGAAATTCCACCAGACTTTGCCAGTCTGTCCAAACCTTGCTAGCTGAATCTTATCACACCGCAACCTCAAAACCTCTTTCCTTCGCACAGCCGTTTTACTTCCGAATAGCTACAGTATGTAGCAGTCAGAATGGTCGCCGGCTGCTATCGATACTTTGTGTCAGTCATAGCTGCAGTGCTGCTGCTCGGACCCAGCCAAACTATTGCTGCCACAACGACCGCTCCTCCACATGCAGCCAATACCCTTCCTGCGACCTGCGAATTCAGGACGATAAATTATATCACGGATAATTTGCCGCAGTTGTGTGGAAAGTCATCATGGAGCAGCACAAATGTTACGTCTGCTACAAAGGTGACAGATGCCGAAAGTATGAGTTCGACCGGTGATGTGGAGGTTACAGACTCGGCCATACACACAATCTCTTCCGAGGGCAGCATTTCTTCGCCTGCGAGTACGGATACTATACAGCAGACAAGTTCTGCGATGGGAGCTCACACAGCGACTTCCACTTTGGCTACGGAAAGCGCCGTTCCAGAGAAGGACGAGCTTGACGATTCCTCATTCCTGTCTTTTGGGGAGTGGAAAGAGCAGACGCTGAAGAAAGCTGGCCAGAATAACCCGCATATCGGTACGAAGAGGTCGGGCGAGAAGCACCGAGACTCTGATAGCATGGCGCATAGCTTGGAAGCCTTTGGAGATGAAGGGGAGATCGATTTGGGCTTTGCATTTACGAAGCCTAGAAATGATAAGGATACAAAACCTACAGAGGTGGAAGAAAGCGATGACGAGGGAGATGCTGAAGGTCAGGGTGTGAAACGAAAGGAGCAGTACAGGAGCAATGATGCGGGAAAGACCTGTAAACAGCGATTCAACTTTGCTTCTTTCGATGCCGGAGCGACTGTGCTGAAAACTCATCTCGGAGCGAAGAACTCGAAAGCCATTTTGGTAGAGAATAAGGACACCTATATGCTTTCCAAATGTGCAACGACAAACAAATTCTTGATCGTCGAACTATCTGAGGATATCTGGATAGATACCCTAGTTCTTGCGAGCTATGAGTTCTTCTCTAGCATGATACGAACATTCCAGGTCAGTGTCAGCGAGAAGTATCCTGTTAAGATGGATAAGTGGAAGGTCGTTGGTACCTATGAAGCTCGCAACTCCAGAGAGATACAGGCTTTCCTGATTGAAAATCCGCAGATCTGGGCGAGATACATTAGAGTCGAATTCCTGACACACTACGGGAACGAGTTCTACTGTCCCTTGTCACTTGTGAGAGTTCATGGAACACGCATGTTGGATAGTTGGAAGGAGAATGAGGCTAACGGTGATGTGGGAGACCCGCCCGAATCCATCGATGAGCCAGCTGAGCCAGCTGAGCAAGAATCAGCTGTCGACCCTGTCAAGCAGGATGAAGCTCCAGAGGTTCCATCGAGGGAACCTGAAGCTGTCTTGAGCAAAGACGAAACTATCATCGAAGTACAACCTGAGGCAGGGCCGAACTCAGCTTTCCACGAAGTGGCTGCTCAACTGCAGAAGGCGAATACAACATGCCCGTGGATTGAACCGAACGTTACCCACATCTTCCTGCCTCATATAGAATCTGGAAGTCAAGACTTTTGTACTGAATCAGAACTGCCTGTCACTCAAAGAGAGCCCGTGCCTACCAATGCATTTTTCAACAACAGTTCACCGATGGCATCAACTGGTATCAGAACATCATCAGCAGTTCTCCCAGGAACAGCACCTCTTCCAACAAATGCATCCACACCAACGGCTCTCGTCATTACCTCTTCTAAAGAGACTAGCAAAATAGACCACCCAAGCCAAGTAACAGCCTCCATCCCAGCCTCGTCATCGTCAGCTTCCAAGGTATCCTCTGAAGCACGAGATAATGCATCTCCCATCAGCAGCAAATCTCAAAATGCGACCACAACGCAGAAGAGCAAGACCAGCACCGCTGCATCTGCCTCTTCAGCAGTTCCTACCATCCAAGAGAGCTTCTTCAAATCTGTATCCCGCAGGCTGCAGTTGCTCGAGACTAACTCGACCTTGTCTCTGGGTTATATTGAGGAGCAGTCCCGCATACTGCGAGAAGCTTTCTCGA
This sequence comes from Calycina marina, assembly GCA_019669825.1. Classification (NCBI taxonomy): domain Eukaryota; kingdom Fungi; phylum Ascomycota; class Leotiomycetes; order Helotiales; family Pezizellaceae; genus Calycina; species Calycina marina. The sequence goes on along the minus strand of MU253807.1, from coordinate 60,083 downwards.
AAGTCGAGAAGAAGCAGCTTCAGAAAGCCACTTCATTCCTGGACACATTAAATAGCACAGTTCTCGCCGAGTTACGCACTTTTCGCCAGCAATACGACGAGATATGGCAGTCAACTGTCATTTCTCTGGAAGGGCAACGTGAAGAGTCGCAACGGGAAATCCTAGCCATCAGCGCTCGCCTCAACATCCTCGCCGATGAGGTTGTCTTCCAAAAACGCATGTCGATAATCCAGTCCGTGCTGCTGCTGCTCTGTCTTGCCCTTGTGATCTTCTCTCGGGTCTCCGGAAGTAATCTTGATATCCCTCTCCTGCACAGTCGAGCACGAGCTATGGGTTTACCACTAAGTCCTCTCGAGAGTCCTCCCCAGAGCCCTGACTACAACGCAATGACTCCGTTGATGGAAAGGGAGGAATGGCTAGACCATTCGCCTGAACCAGAACCTGTTCGTCACAAAAGGCAATGTTTGCCGAGCATGGACAATACGCCGCCAACTCCCATTTCGACATACTCCCGGTCAGACGATTCTGCTACTCCGCCGTCTGATGGGCTGGCGAATTCGAATGGTGAGCTCCAGCAGAACAACACACACACTCACTTAGCCATTCCGTCTAGGAACCGTATGTTAAGCACAGTCTCTGCAGCATGGGATACCGATAGCGATACATCACAACTTTCGGCTCCATTGCTCAAGTGGAGAAAAGGAGAGCTAGACCAACAGTTTTCCAGCGAGATCGACAACGATGCTCGAGAGGATGATGATAATGAAGATTGGCTCCCAAGAGAAGCAGACCATAACTCCTCGCCACTGCTATCTTACCCGCCCAACGATAGCATGGACGATGGCCATGCAGAACGAAAACCTCTCCCTCCTTTGCCTTCCGACAATATAAATTGATCGCCATATGGATATGTCTTTTTGACTTAGCGTGGAGTTCGGGAGTTGGGAAATACACACTCACGGGATACATGTATAGTGTGAATCAACGATTTATATGACCTCCCATTTCTGCCATCAGTGTGATACTGGATAGAAGCAAAGTTGCCTAAAAAAGACTAGGATACTTTCCGGTTACCTGTGCCTGCAGCTTCGTAGTTTCCATATCATCACTTCGTGAATAGCAGCATGGGGATTGGACACGATAAAAGTATGTCGGGACTGAAAGTTATGTAAACCATCGATTTTGGTTGAAGCAAAGCTGCTACGTCCTAAGATCCGACCCTGATTGGGATCTAGCTCTGCTAATAAACCAACGAAGCAAGAGCAAAGTCATCCCGTAGGCAAAAACTAAGAAGAAAACGGTTCCTGATATCCCCGGCATATGAAGAAGTACCTCCCTATACATCCGTCCAAGTTCAAAAGTAAGTTCCAGCCCATTGCCAAATATCAAAACCCAACGGTATTAAACTGCTGAGTATGCAACTAAATCCTGAGATTCATACCAGGACGTCAAGGCGGTACTTCAAAAATGGAACGGCTCAGTCTGCATTGTGTCAGCATCAATCACACATTCGGGATCGGATTCACCAACAAAGTCGAGCGCCACCGTAGGAACTTCCACCATATGAATGGCCGCCACGATGTTGACTGCCGCCAAATGAATGGCCGTTGCCATTGATGTTGCCGTTGCCGTTGTCATATTGACCGCTGGCATGTTGACCACCATATTGACTGCCACCGAGCTGACCGGGGCAATATTGACTGGATTTCAGGTTAGTCATGACTGCAGAGTTCTGAGAGATGTCGATCATTTTGGATTTCACATACCCGCCTCCAGAGAAGCCATCTCCGCTTCCGATGCTGACATATTCATCAAATCCAAATTGGCCATCGTGTTGCATACCACCATGTTGCATACCACCGTAGGAGCGACCATGTGGGGGACGTGCGCCAAAATTGAACTCCTCTCGTTGAGCCAATGTGGTTCCACGATCGAAGTTTCCACGGCGGCGTTGCTCATCACGAATAGAGTTACCGGGGTTTGGTGCAAAAAGACCGACATGCTCGGCATTTTCGCAGGAACGCTTCAACTTGGAGGCATTGTCGGATTCAGGGAAACGCTCCTCTTGACCAGCGAACTCGCCATCATGGTAAGTGAAATAGAGCTACAATTACGGTTAGTACTAGCTACTGATGGTTTAAATATACCAGAGGCAGATACCTTTGGGCGGTAGTGAGGGGGCTCGAGCATGACTGATGAGTTTCGGAACTTCTGGACCAGGCAATCCTTTCCTTGGATGGCTGTAATGACATTAGCTCATGATGGTAGCGTTTCAGGGCAGAAACTTACTGGCATATGATACCTCAGCGACCTTGTCAGATTTGTACCTATGCCTTGGTGCGTCAGCAATCATTCACCAGACCATGATGGGAGTGAGTTTGCTTACCATTTTTGTCCGGAACGAGTACGGACGAACTTCACAATATATTAGTAACTTGCTGACAGGAGATGGGGGCCTTCCCCTACGTCGATAATATCCAATGGCTGGGCAAAGTCAGTAATCTGGATCCGCAGGAGGCACAAATGACTTACATCGGTGAAGTTGATGAAGGCATAGCCGACACTGTGGGTGCACGATTAGCTCGGTACTTTCGAATCGCTGAACACTACTCACTTGCAATCATTCGAGAAGTCCTACGATGGGAGGCGTTAGCTACTGAAGCGATATGCTTAGTGGCCTAGCAAGGCTTGAACTGAACTTACAATGCGAAGGTACATGAAGTCATACTTGCATGCACTGGAATCATCAACAATTTCCTTGAGCTGAGCTTGAGAGAGCTTGTTAGGAATGTTGCGGAGCATAACCTGAATGAAATTATATCAGCAAAGTGCTACGAGGATCATCGAAAATAGGTAGAGCCTATGCCGATCGACTAGTCTTTGGGGGCTTCAAACTTACCGTGGTGCGAACATCCATTCCATCGAGGATCTTGTCAACATCAACGTAGTTGTGGTTCGATGCAGCAGTGTTGTTGTTGCGGGGGCGACCTGGGACCTTCACTGCATTCTGTCGACGGTTGAAGGGACGATCGAACTGATCCTGTCCACTTGGACTCATGCTGAACTCGGAACCGTGGTATGGAGCGTATCCACGACTCTGATAGGGCTCAGCATCACGATTCGGTCCTTGATACTGAGAGTAGTCTCGGATTGGACCCTGGACGAAGGCGAAATTGCCACCGGGACCTTGGTAGAGGCCACAATCTCGTCCAAAAACTTGACCGCCCATACCATAGTGAGCATAAGGAATACCAGCGAATGCCGGTCCCGCCGCAAATATAGGTGGCTGGCTCAGAATGGGGCCCATAAGAGGTGGAGGGTTGCTCAAGCCCATACTTCCAAAAGCCTCATCTGGTGATATGTCAGCTTTCATGCATTCTCAATGCCGGCTTTGTCATACGAGGGAACTTACTGAGATCCGAGGATGGATTTACTCCGCGAGTTGGGGTACCATGGCCACTGCTACGTTGGGTTACATACGCTGAATGATCTGGTTGATGAAACTCAACGGAGATCTTGACAGTGACATCCACTTCGACCTTGACTGAGCCATGGGGAAGCGTGATGAAGTGCTTGCCGACCTTCAACACTCGTCCATGGACACGCTCGACCGCAGCAGTGGCATGATCGGCATCATAAAATTCCGCAACCAATCTGAAAACACCAGCCTCAGTGGCCTTATTCTTATGTTAGTTTTCTTCTGGCTGGAATTGCCATGGTTGACTTACCGCAAACTTCTGCCAGGCTACCAATTCACCAGAAACACCAAGCAACTGGCGGAGGTTCTGCTCAAAACCTTTCTTATCGTACGATACTGTAGCTGGGTATTCAGCGGACAGCATGACTTGACCTTCGTGATCAGAGTAGTGTCTTCCTGGACTGGCGAGCTACATTGCACTGTCAGCAAAACGATGAAAATTCGGGCATCTTGACATACCAGGCCCCATTCCGATGGCTTCATGTAATCGATGGCGAGAGTTTGGTGAGTGCCTCGGAGAGTGTTGTAGACAATAGCGGCATCCTTGATATCGGAGCAACGAAGCAGGCATCCATTTCCCAGAATATCGATACGCATGCGGTCCAGGGTGACAACTTGTTCCTTATCAAGAGCCTGCGACCTGCTTAGCACAAGATTTAAGGACGATGGGGTGGGGCTTTATACAAGTGCAGTCTTGTGGACCAAGGCTGGGACATCAACGTCCCCGTAGATTGAGTTCGCCTTCAAGCAACGACTAGCACTGGTATCGGTGGTGAAGGTTCCGTGTTGAACGTTGTTTGGTGTACTTTGTCTGCTAGATTCGACATTATCGGCGTTACTCTGGAGAAGGAGGTCAGCGGTGGTTGGATAAGTGGGAATGCGATGTGGATATTACCTGAGAAGAATTGACGGTTGCTGTGAAGCCTGGTGTGAAAGCAGAGGCCTGTGCGGACAAGGTCGTCTTGGGACCCGTTATAGATGAAGTAACGAACGGATCATCTCGGTTACCAGCAGATGCGATGATAGTTCCACGGGAAGATACAATTGGACCGCGACGAATGTCCTCTGGGGAGAACGCAGTCAGTGTAGTGTCAGGGGTGTCACGAATCGACTCAGCCTCGCCTTGAGACGAGTGAGGCGACATGACAAACTTCTCACGACCGTAAGAAGTCATATCGAAGGATTTATGTGGATATACGTATAGAAGGATGGGTATAGGGGGGGCTGTTTGTATGTGGTGGGTTGAAGTGCGCGAGGTAAGCAATCTGTTGTCCTTGGATGACAGCGGGCTCGGAATGCAGTGTCTGTTGGTGAAGTGAAGTAAAGAAAAGAGGAGATCCCAAATTTGACTACTGAAGTCAATAGAGATCTGGCGACAGTGGGAAAGAAAAGTCACTGCCGTTGGTTTCAGTGTTATGGAGGGAAGAAGAGAAGAAAAGAAGCTTGAAGAAGTTGGTGGAGATTCGGTGTTGTGGGTGGAGGTGGGTCTGAAGAAATGGTGAATTAAAGCTTAGAGCCTTATCTCTGGTCTCTGAGATTGTGAGGGAAGGGACGTTATGATTCAGTGGTGTGTTGGGAAGGTCCGCCGTCAGTTGAAGGTACCTGGGTTGTGCCAAGGAAGGAAGGTACGATTCACTACAACCAACCCAAACACCTAAAGATGATTTACACCTTTCTCTATTGTGTCATTTTGAGATGGATTTGTTACGTTTTGTTCGCTGAACGAGTCCTTTCAATTCAAATAGTAGAGATAGCATCTCAATATGCTTTGACCAAGGCAAAATCTAGTCTTAGATTTACTGAACTGCACGAGAACTTTGATCTGAAATACTCTTACCACAATCTTATGGGAAGTACCCAAAACTATATACGAATCGTATTTCACAGGCACCAATTTTCCAATGGTAGAATTGAGATATAAAGGGGGGGGATGTACAGAGCTGCTAGACCTTAGGTACCCTTCTAAAGGTTGAAGTAAGATTCTAGTCTTCATGTAGCTGTGCAAGTCAGTACAACGCCTGTGATACTTTGTACATTCCTTAGGTGGAAATGGCTGCTGATCTCTCAAAATATAGATCCTTTCTTTAATATTGATCCAGCCAATGTCCTTGATTTTGTGTATGGAATAATTTGAAGCACTGATACTATCTGTGGCAAGACCTCTATTGTCGGCCGATCTTGAGACTCACTTTTGGTTTACTTCTAGTCAGTAATGTTCTTTTGATCTACCAAATGTGGGACGCATGTCCAGGCCTGAACCTGTGATTTGTAGAGATGAGTCATCTAAATGTATAAACGACATATTGACACCCCAGCAATGCAAATGCTGTGCCATGCTTGCCTGGCGATCTCAAGATTGTGGAAGTCAAACTTCAGGTTCATATTGTGTTTGTAGTATGAAATTGAGCAGTTTCTGTTCATACCTAGATCTTTGAAATTTAAATGCGTATTCAGTAACTCCTGTTTGTGTGATATATGCGTAGTAGGATGCATTGCAGGGCCAGCCAAGGCAAATCAAGTGCATCGTCTCCCCAGAAGCTGGGGGATTTGTAGTCTGTCTACAGCAGTTGCCACATCTTAATATTGAGCTGCAATATGTTGGCTTGCTTGATCTTCGCAGCTCAGTCCCACACTGTGTGCTGCTCAAGTCACACCTCAAGTGGTCTGCCTAAGATCTTGTGTGCAGTCAAAGCAATGGCAATTCTTCCAACATGAGAAGTCGTTACATCTGAAGCAGGACTCCTATCTCTTAAGGCAATGTCATCTATACTGGAACCGTCGAACCAAGCGGTTCGACACATTAGTTCGACCTTACCGGCGACAATAAACAAGAGTTTTGGTTTCGCTGAGAGTCACGATCTGCCTGAAGTGCGACTCCGTCTTTATGTTGGAGGCTAAATCTGGATGTCAATTCCACTATAAAACTAAGTGCAAAATGTTGCCTGCCCTCTCAAACTGTGAGACGTCTGTTTTGCCAGATGACCCAAGTTTGTCTAAGGAGGGCAAGTGAGCAACGGCCCTTCGGTCTGTTGAGCAGAACTCAGACATCTCCAAGAACGCAAAGCGCCAAGAAAATTCCATAATGTGGATTTCTCATCCTGTCTTCTGAATGCTGCTTGATGGAACTATTCAATACCCGACTAACATGTCTATCAATATCATCAATTTACTCGAGAGCCTGAGACGTACAAATGAGATATCTATGCTGCAAATCAGGAACCCAACTATAGAATCCACACTCGCTGTCCTGCATCGTCTAAAACATATGAACGTTGACCTCAAAGATCTGCGCAATGAGATTTATCGCTAACGACTTAGCTGACTACTGCATTGCTAGCTGGCGAAGCCGCCGTAGTCGGGCTCTATGGGAGGACTCTGAAGGCAGCAGCTAGTCCCGCTCCGTGTTATGAGGAATATGGGACAGCACAGCGCATCGAACTGTAATAAGTCATAAATTATGTATTCCCGGTACCTAATATGATGCACCTTCTACGCTGAGGCAGCAACCCAAGTACTAATTGGGCTTCGCAGCTATCGTCACCACTCAATACTTCTAGTTTCGCTGAGCAAGATACGCATCTTTGGCAAGTCCAACTTTGGCAGAAGACTGAGTGCGCTTCCTGTATTCCGTGAACTTTCAACGAGCTATGGTATGACAGGTAGACTTTCACCATATAGGAACACGTCAGTTTGAGATATTGTGCCAAACTTCAGGCTCTTTAATGTTTGTCCAAGGTGACGCTCAAGATCGTAGGTTTCTACACACACCAATGCAACAGAAAAGTGTGCTTTCAAAGAACTGCAGATATATTGATCACTAGACAGTATCAGTAAAGAATCAATGCAATTTCCTGGCCATACGGAATATTGGAGCTAGGTGGACATGAACAAGTTGAGACTTGTATAAGAGGTTTATTAAAAGGGGCTATGAAAGAAGCTATTACTAAACATGTCTGAAATTGACTTGGAACTTGTATTCCCTTCATGAGGTGTAGTCCAGTTTAAGTGCACATTCAAATTACCAAGGCAACCGTGATTGGTGGGTGCAACATGTCTTGGCGTGCTTCACAAGGCCAGAGCTGTTTAAGAGAGGTAGGTACACTACTACCACAACTACCACCCTGGAATTTTTATTAAAGATCCTTCTATCACCACCAAGATCTCCGCTGCCATGTGCATATTTTTCACATTTCATATATAGTTTGTTCACCAGTTTCCAACATGTCTCGACGGAAGATACAATACAACGACTATAAAGTTGCTGTGCAACAGGTAGCTACAGCCTCATATGGTCGAATGCTAAAATGGCATCTAACTGTGGTTTCTAGATCATACTATCCTCTTCGGATGCAGACTATCTGGACCAACTGATTCATGTTCTCAAAGATGCCACGAACTTCAACAGAACAGCCGGGCTTATACATGGACTGTCGCTATATGCGGATGAACGCGAGGCTGATATCGAGCGGATCGGTTTGACGAAGCACGAGGAGTTTCTGCGGTCCGTGAATGAGCTTCAGATAGTGCGCCAAGGGACTGTCTCTTTGACGGCCGAGATTTTGAAGCTCAACGAATCTATACAGGAGAGCACAGAGAGGCTGGCAGCGCAGAAGGAAGCACTGGTGGACACCAAGGCTATTCGTCAAAATATTGCTGAAGCTTCGGAAGCGCTGAAGGAGTCCCTAAAAATCTTGCATGCAGTGAATGGAGCGCATGATCTGATCAAGAAGAAGAAATACTATGGAGCTTTGAAAGCGCTGGACGATCTGCAGAACGAGCATCTAATCCCTACGATCCAAAACAAATATGCTACGCAACTTAAACTGGCGGATATCATACAGAAATCTATACCTGCATCGCAAAGGGCTATCTCGGAAGCAGTCATGACGGATTTGAATACATGGTTATATCGGATTCGAGAGACATCTCAGTTCCTGGGCGAGGTTGCATTCTACCACACCGAACTCAGACGTACACGACAGAAGGAGCGTAAGGATACGAACGAGTACTTGGGGGCATTCAAGCTCAACTCTGCCATCGAGTTGGTTTTCGACGAGAGTGAGGAATTTGATGTCTTGGACAACGATGAGCTACAGGTCGACTTTACACCCCTCTTTGAGTGCTTGCATATCCATGAAGCTCTTGGACAGAGTGACAAGTTTAGAATGGATTATGCTTCGACCAGAAGACGGCAGAAGGAGCTGCTGCTTCCAAGTCATGTCAATTTGATGGACGAAGATGACGATTCGAGTTTAAGCAGTCTTTTGGAAGGTATTGCTGGCTTTGCCATTATCGAAAAGGCGACTATGAGAAGGACACAGAATCTGCGATCATCAGTCGATGTAAGACTGCATACAACGTATCTTCATGGTATATCATGCTGACCACTACTACAAGGTTGACGAGCTGTGGGGCTCTATGTGCCATAGCGCCATCGGTCTAATCTCAAAAGCTCTGGAAACCATAGATAACGCTGAGGTCTTACTGAAGATCAAAGGTGTCATTGCTTTGTTCATTCAAACTATGGATGTAAGTATAACCCCATAGTTGTAAGTTTACCGAAACTGACTTTGCTATAGGGATGGGGATACTCCGTTGCCGTTCTTGATAGCTTCCTACTGAAGCTTTTCGATAAGTATGCCGAACTTTTGAAGAGAAGATTCAGCGACGACTTTCAAGAAATCGTGTCTACTGATGATTACATGCCAATGCCTATCGGCAACCTCGATGAGTACGACAAAGTCGTCAATGTCAGTTGGTTCACACCAGACAAGCCAAGAGAGGAGCTCGAGTATGTGATATCGATCTTGTAGAAACGACTTGAACTGACCCTCCCAGGTTTCCTTGCGTTCTCCCGTTCTCTCAGATGTATCCTCTGTGTTGCATTGACATTCGAAATTTCTTGAACCAATTCTACTTCTTCTCCGACGATCATTTCCAGCATCCAAATGTCATCGACGACACGCTCAAGAAGTCATTGGATGAGTTACTGTCTCAGAAGGTCTGCAACTCTCTAGTGGAGCGGCTAAGTTCGCAGTATCTCGGACAAATTGTACAGATTCTGATCAACTTGGAGCATTTCGAGACTGCTTGCACCGAGTTAGAACAACTTCTTATTGCCGCGCGATCTTCTACATCAGCTGGCGGGCCCATCATTCTCAATGCTACAGAGCAATTTCGAGGTAATAAGAAAACGGCCGAGAAGCGTATCTTCGAGGTCGTCAACTCCAAGATTGATGACTTGATAGACACTGCGGAATATGAGTGGTGAGTCTGTTCTCACAACATCATCCGTTCTATCACTAATGGTATCCCAGGATGGCTACAACATTGGAGGAAGAGCCTAGCAACTACATGCAAACCTTGACTCGATATCTGTCTAACATCATGACCTCTACGCTCCTCGGCCTCCCTCGTGAGATCAAGGAACTCATTTACTTTGATGCTCTATCTCACGCAGCCAGCATGATCTTAGCCCTCCCACTCTCTTCCGATGTCAAGAAGATCAACCCCAATGGCGTCGCAGCTTTAGCTAAAGATGTCAGCTTCCTCGCCGAGTTCATTGACAGCCTCGAGAATGCGGCGATCTTGAAACAGAATCTGGATGAGCTACAGCAGACGGTGCAGCTGATGCAGCTCGAGGAGCCAAACGATTACTACGATACGTCCATCCGGAACAGAAAATTTGGAATGGTAGATCCTCTGAATGGTCCACAGCTGTTGGAGAAGTATGTTTACAGAACCATTGATTTTCGGAGAAGCACTTACTGACGTTCACACAGACTTACACATACTGTCGCTGGACCTCCGAAGCCCGATCGCCTGGCCAATTTCTCTTCCAGATTTGGTATGAGGTAAAGCAAGACATCACATGTATGAGGTGAAATCACCAAATGTTACAAGTATCATAGGTTCCAAAAAAGGTACAACATACATTGACATAAAATGGCCATGTTCAAGCATCAAGAACACACTGGGCCCTGTAAACATAACTCCAAACAGCAAGATCAACGCTTCCGCAAAAATGGTATCAACGCAAGCAAGCCGTTTAGCCAACCTCATAATCCCGCTCACCCTCAGCATCAGCATCTCCCTCTCCTCCATCGTGGCGTGGATAGTTGTGACCTGGATCCTGGCCGACGGTTTCCTGTGGACGTTGATTGACATGGTACATGGGCTACCGATTGTTAGTGTTTAATCATATGAAGGGGCCATGCAGGAAGTGTATACCTGTTGGGCTTGCATGGGTGGATAGCCATAGATATTCTCCATATCCTGGTACATCTGCTGAGGAGGATTTCCATATGGAGGAGGAGCCTGTCCAGCCTGCACCTGCTGCGGCGCATACATATTAGGTTGCTGGCGATAGTCCTGCTCCCCTGCCAAATGCTGGTTTCCCCCAAAGATCTGGTCCGGCGGTGGCATATGCGAGTGGCTAGACTGTGGTAGATGCGACTGTTGCTGCTGCTGAGGAATCTGCGGAGCACTCGGCGCTGCGCCAACATGTGCTGGTGCCACCCCGGAAGCCCGTTTTGCAGCAGCAGCTTCCTCGCGGGGCACAATGTCAACTAGGAAATCAAACATGTCTGACTTTGCGATTGCGGACGCGATATCGGAGCGTTGCAGTGTGCGGCGCTTGTTCTCTTCGGCGTGAATCCAGGCGCGCATGGTGAGTTCGGTAATGAAGATGTCGCAGCCCTTGGCGAAGAGGATCGGCGCTTCGGCGGAGATCATCTTGACTTCGGGGTCGGCCTTCATGACTTTCTTGATGCGTGCGAGGGGCAGCTGGTGCAGTTTGTAGTCGTGCGTGTCTTGCTCGAGGTGGTTTATTATCTGCTGCCAGTAGGTGGTGAGAATATCTTTGTATTGACCGTGAAGTCCTTGGTTGACCTGTACATATCAGCTCCCATTGCACTTTCGTATCTTGAATATATTTCGTACATTTGCCCACGATCCTGAGTAGAACTCTGCGACAGGCGCAAATCCTTGCGATGATAGCTACGAACGCGTTAGTAGTGACCGAGGAGGAAGCTTCACAGTAAATACAGCCAAACTGGCACCTGCGCGCGCGTTAGCATAATCCAATTATCGCCAGTCAGACTGTTTCTAGTCCTTACGGGAGCGTACATACCGTAATGTCCTCCATGGGTTGTATCATAAGCCGGCGCATTGCGCTGTGGTTGTCCATGGGACGATTGACTGGGTGGGTTTTGATCCATCGTGCCTATTTTCCTCAAACGTATCACTCAATCCGAATTTTTTTGTCGTATTCCGTAGCACCTTCGGTGTGCCGTAGTACCGGTAGAAACCTCAATGCGCTTGTAGATGTGCGTTGTTTACGTTAGGTTGATGGTGGATTGCACCGCGGTCAGTTCCAGGTTGTCGATTCCGAACTGCTGACAAAACGGTGAGCTGCAGGAGCAAACAGTGAAGTTCGTTAAAGCCGCAATTGGCAACTTCAATGCCCTACAACGAATATAACTTGAACTGAGCCCCGGTATCGATATGTTGTTGATTGTTGACTTGGTCGACCAATGATTGTTCAGCTCCGGTCGTATGGAGAGACTTCACTTGGTTGGAGGGGAGGCGAACAAGGCAGACTGGCGTCAACCACTCAAAAAACCTGCCACGTTCGGAGACTAAATTTGGATTCTATCCACTGAGCTACTTCCATTCGACGATGGAACAGAATACTGACAATGTTAATGTATGGAGCGAAGTAAAACACGACGGGGAGGTCTGGGTAGTCGTAACGAATGGGTTGGGATGAATGTCGTGCGTATTGTCAGAGATGAAGCGTTCGGCCACTATTATATGCAAATGGCAGATATCACATTGGGCAGCTATGATCATGCAATGCAAGGCTTTCCCCATTTGTCTGTTGACCGCATTCATATTCTGGCTCAGGCTTCAAGCAGCCGGAAAGTTCATCAGCATCATCGTCACTTTATACCTATCCCGCGCTGCATGGGAAAAGAGGCTGCAGCTTCGAGGAAAGTTCTATCTATATTGGGCTTTTGGATGCTGGAGTTACACGGTAGACACGTTTCTGGAGGCCGGCACCGATATCGATGCCCAATATTCCACAGAACATTGGAGAATGAAAGCATCCACGTTTCTCGCGGCAGATGCGTCTTTGACATATTTTTCATGATGGTTGACTCTAGGGTTGAGGCTGTTATCAGGTTTCCCGGTGTCCCGGTTTCGCAGACGATATGTTTTAGCCCACCGACCTTTGCTCACCGTTGCTCCTCGATGAGCTATGAGTAGAATTTCGAGGATGATCAAAAGTAATAGCAAGGGAGCCATGATGAACTGTTGCTCTATTATGCGTCATGTATACGAATTCTAAGATGGAGGTAGTGAAGAGCCGTTGTATATACTTGGTTGTAAACCTACCTACGGTTATGGCTCGATATGGCCGATATTGGCATACAGAATTCAAAGCGGCAATTCAGCGAGAATGGGATCGGATGACGATTGAAGAGATCCGTAAAAGTATTAGAGAGATGCCCAGGCGTTGTAAGAGAGTTGTAGAGCTTGAAGGAGAGAGTTGTAGAGCTTGAAGGCAAGAGAATTAGATCCTCTCTGTGGTAAATTTGTAAGTTAGTCCAAATTCAATTCAGGTGTTGTGGCTCTGCACAATTAATTATTGCACCTAGTGTGCTGGAAATGTTGTTGTCGTCGCATACGCTGGGTGCTTGCCGCGGATGAATCTATGCCAAGACGCTAGGCTCGAAGAACATGCTAGGGCAGACCAAGTCTTAAATTTGTTTTGCAAGAATCAAAATATTCCAGGTACAATACCCAACCACCACCATGGCAGGCCAAGACTACTCTGACGACCAGCTTCTTCAGCTGCTCAAAGATGCTGAAGGACGCCTGATAGCGGTCAAGAAGACCAAAGATGTTACGACACAGTCTTTGGCATCTCTGCAAAATAGGTACCACCGCTTTCAAGCGTTACTACCACGGACTCTTATTGACCATGACTTGTAGCATTAATAAAAGCTCCACCGAGAAACCAATCACATCATACATCAACCCACTAAGCAAGATTGCTCAAGTTGACCCAGCATATCTAGTCACGGAAGAACAGAGAAAACAGGCAAACAGAGCTAGAGTGGTGCAGGATCCAGTTGCTGTCAAGATCAACGATGCAAAAGTAAGAATCATCTTTTCGCATATACTTACACTGTCTTCTATGATGAAGAATATCCAAACTTCAACTTGATGCAGAATTTGGCCCCGTCTTGGAAGCCGCCCTGCAATAATGATGTCTATAATTCATAGTTACACTGAGAAGACCACAAAACCTTACAACTTGTTATGTATACCTTTGAACGCTATGCTAACTTTGTTGTCAGATCAAGGTAGCAACCGCCGGCTCACAATGGTATAATTTACCTCGAACAAACCTGACTCCAGAGCTCAAGCGGGATCTACAACTTCTGCATATGCGTGGTGTATTAGACCCGAAGAGACATTACAAGAAGGAAGGCTCCAAGCCCAAGATACCCGAGTTCTCACAAGTGGGGACGATCATCGAGGGGCCAACAGAATTCTTCAGTGGTAGACTGTCAAACAAGGACAGGAAGAGAACGTTCGTCGAGGAGGTCATGAACACTGAGAAGATGTCAAGCAGATTCAAGAACAAGTATGGAGAGATCCAGTCTGCTAAGACCAGTGGAAAGAAGGCACACTACAAGGCTTTAAAGGCCAAGCGAAGCGGTGTTTTGAAGGGATGAAGGTCTGAAGCATTCATATGAACCGCCTCAAAAACCCTCCCAACCAGCTTGTAATACGATCACCAGTGTTCGGCTCCTGGCCTCTAGGCTGGGAATGGCAAGACATGGGCGAGATTGTATCTTAGACTATCCAGAGTCAGAACACTGCGACATAACAAGATGAGAGACTCTCTGTATGTCTCAGGACTGCCAGATTCAAGAAGAATTGTGGCGATATGCGGAAGCGTGCTATGTAACAGTAGAGCTCATGGATATTGTGAATGCTTAGGGAATTGAACAGTTGTCTATCTCGTTCATCACTAGACCTAATTAAGTCACTATTTCGAGCACCAAACTACATGCGGGATGCTGTCTTTTCTGCGTGATCGTGATGATATTTGCTGTGCAACTCATGCACACTTCTGTGAAATATGATTTTTCGGTTATCTTGAAAGAAAAGAACCAGGTACCAAAGCAACATGTCAAACTATATCAGAGAGTGCCGTGCTCATGCTGGTGGTTGAGAGCTTAGGACCTGAGATCTTCATGGCGGCGGACCGGGATGTCACAACTTCAAGCCGAACCGCAATAATTTGATGTCCATCATCACGCGCAGTCAATTTCACAACTGAACAGTTATGACCACACAAATAATACGGTCGCTACGGCGGGTGACAGTCAGTGATATGATGAGACCATTGGCTTCTGTTCATCAAGCTAATCGTGAAAAGGCCACCCCCATACCCACTGCGAGCCTTGCTCTCACGACACAATATACACCCACCATATCACCTCCCTTCTTATGTCGACGCATGTCAACCTCTCCGTACGGCCCAAGGCTCTTCAGAAACGTAGAAATATATACTAATTTAACACGGCAGATTTCGGACAGAATTGCCAGTGGTAGAAGCGTACATACAAGCTCCCCATACCCTCCAGCACCAACTAAAAGTCTCTAGTCCTCCTCTCACCACAGAACCCTCCTCCCCAGCCTACTTAAATGATGTACGCCTCCCACGCGCCGTGCAGGCAGTCTACCTCCGCCCTCTCCGCCGCGAAGCTACCTACGATGTTCCAGCTTGCGACTTGCAACTGCGCTCTTACAGCATTCGAAACCTCGAGTTCTTCAGCGACTTCGCTCTACGCGCAGCCTACTACCTCAATCTGCCCGCCTACGGCCCGGTGCCGTTACCGCGGATCTTAGAGAGATGGACGGTGCCAAAGGCGCATTTCATCCATAAGAAAAGCCAGGAAAATTTCGAGAGGAAGACGCATAGACGCTTGATCCAGATCAAGGATGGGCATCCAGAGACGGTGGAGATTTGGCTGGCGTTTTTACAGAAGCATGCGTATTATGGTATTGGTATGAAGGCGAACGTATGGAATTACGAGGGGCTTGGTATGTTTTGCCTAGGGATGTTGAGCAGGATTATGGGTGCTAACTGGGAACAGGATTGGGAGCGACTATGGAGAAGAGAGCGATGGATATGAAGGGAGACTTGGATCAAAGATGGGCGTTGTTGGGTCTGGAGAAGGGCAAGATAAGTGCGGAGGAGGCGATTGAGGCTATCAATCGGGAGAGCAGCAGAGCCCAGTTTGGAGGCAAGACACCACGACTTCCTGATACCGAGTAGTAGATCATATCTCGCGGAGGTTCAGAGTAGAGCGAAGCGAAGACTGCCCCTCGCATGGAACGCTCTACGATGACGGGATCGAGATGGACGGGGACATACAATGATATGAATGAGTGGAGTCCTGGGATGCTGTATATACAATGTATCAAAAGAAGAAAAATTACAAAGACTCTGTACAAGTCTTGCCATGTTATAAGTACTGTGTGGTACTGATTGCGTGGACAACGGCTTCGCATTTTCCTACTTGTGAACTACTCTTAGAGCAAGCTAGTTTCCCTAAATGTAGGCCAACAACCTTTTCGAAGCCTCAAAAGTAGCGTGAGTGACAAGTCAGAAAGATTATACATCAGTGCGTAACGCCTCCTACTCAAAACCTCCAATAAATCAGCTGCCAAAATGGTCAGTTGACCTTTTTCTTCACACGAGGATATCTCGTTAAAATATCGTGACCTCCATCAACATCACCACATCACCACAACACAACCCCATCATGTCCCTCCCACGGCATCGCCTTCTCTCCCCCCACCCCCTCAAAAACGTACTCCCAAAATCATCCTGTCTCCCCATTTCATTTCGTCGACTTAATTCTGCCTCCCCCCAAACGCATGAAAACCAAGTCATATTCTCCGGCATTCAGCCCACCGGCGTGCCACACATAGGCAACTACCTCGGAGCGCTCCAACAATGGGTTAACCTGCAAAGCACCGCCCGTCCATCAACGAAGCTGCTATTCTCCATCGTTGACTGGCATGCAATCACGAAGGCGCAGGATCCGGCACTGTTAGCGAGACGGTCACGCGAGACGCTGGCGACCTTGTTGGCGGTTGGGATTGACCCTGAGAGGAGTGTGGTGTTTTTGCAGTCTTCTGTGGGTTTTGAACTCGTGAAAAGAATGAAGAGGAGATGGGAATGAAGGAGAGGTGATGGTAGAGCAGATCTGATGGATGATAGGTTCCTCAGCATCTAGAGCTGTATTGGCAACTATTATGTACGGCTACGACTTGGGGTGGTCTATCGAGGATGACTAGCTGGAAGGTAAACCCCATCCCCCATTTCACTGTCAAAAAGACATGCACTAATTCTATCACAGAGCAAGATTGGAATACCAGCCGATTCTGATCCTCTCGACCCGATA
Organism: Calycina marina; assembly: GCA_019669825.1. NCBI lineage: Eukaryota > Fungi > Ascomycota > Leotiomycetes > Helotiales > Pezizellaceae > Calycina > Calycina marina. Next base: position 43,109 of record MU253807.1, on the reverse strand, counting down.
TCCGGCAAGCCGCCCATGGGACTCTTCAACTACCCCGTCCTTCAAGCCGCCGATATACTCATCCACCGGTACGTCTGCACCAAAGCTCGACTCCTACTTGATTTCGTCCATGCTACGTACAAGGCTAACGTAGAAGACAGAGCAACACACGTCCCCGTCGGCGACGACCAATCGCAACACCTTGAACTAACGCGCCAACTCACCACCTCCTTCAACCACATCTACGCTACGACCTTCACGCCCCCCCAAACCCTCCTCTGTACCTCCTCCTCTCCCCCATCCACACTGAAACTGACACATCCGCAGCCCCAGCCAAACGCATCATGTCCCTGACAACGCCCCTCTCCAAAATGTCCAAAAGCGACCACAACCCCCTCTCCCGGATCCTCATCACCTCCCCTCCCGCCGCCATCACTTTGGCTCTCAAAGCCGCCCTTACCGACTCCCTCAACACCATCACTTATTCCCCCCTCGAGCGGCCCGGCGTGTCCAACCTGCTTGATCTCTATTCTTACTTCGATCCGCAGCAGCGCACACCCGCTGCGCTGGCGGCCAGCTGTCGGGGCATGGGGTTGGGCGCGTTGAAGGCGCTTGTTGCGGAGGCGGTGGTGGAGGGGCTAGCACCGGTGCGGGAGACGTATGAGAGGGTGGTGGGCGAGGATGAAAGTAGTGGGGGCGCATTTTTAAGGGGTGTGAGGGAGCGGGGGGGCAGGAGGGCGCGGGACAGCGCGGAGGAGACGATGGTGGGCGTTAGGAGGGCAATGGGGTTTTGGCGGTGAGGGGGGAGAGTGTATGATGGTGTGCTTGTAAGAGATGTAAGATTGTGATATGGACTCGCTAGACAGATGCCCCAATTAAGAGTGATTTGTGGTAGATTGTATCAAATAACATAAGATTTTGAAGGTTTTCGGGTGATTTTCGGGCGGGAAATGCACTCCCTGGTGGTACAGCAGGGGTATCAACGTTCCATGCGCACGGGCTACTCACCAAAATCAAGAGGAGCTTCAAATCAATGTCTACTTTACAATATAAAATCACCACTTATTACCTCTGATAGGGTTCACACCTGTTCTTTCTAGCTCAGCGCATGTCCTGGGCATATCAGCCATGCGATCTCGTATTTCTTTCATTGCGATATTGTCCCATTCCTCTTGAATAGCCTCCTTCATTTCCTCTTTAGTATCGAACACCCTTTGGCGCAACCTTTGCTTAAAAATAGCCTAAACACCTTCAATAGGATTCCCATCAGGCCTTTGCGCAGGGTGATGTGAATTTTGTGGCTGAGTCATCCGCCGTGAATTCTGACACCCACTGTTGGGTAGGTACAGAGTAATTAGGAAGTAAAGGTCATACAGGGAATGGATTACAACAAAAAAGATCACGATAGCGAAGGTTATATCTTGGATTATTCTTTGATATCCACTCTTGTACTATCCAGAGCACTATGCTCTATTACCGTCCTCTCAACTAAACTCCCTTCGCCCAACCAGAGTCTATGTACAACATAACCCGAACTACCACCCAGTGGCAGTTCCCCCATCCCTGTACGTCTAGATCACTCTTCATTTCGTGGACACATGATACAAAAAAGGTGTACAAGGAATCGAACGTGATGAGATACGAGAACATCCCTCTTCCAAAATGTAGCTGGATATATAGTAAGAACATCACCAGTGCAAAATGTATGTTTCATGTAATGGGGTTCAAGAACGGGCTGAGAAGTAGCTCATCTGCACTTGGTCGTTTGGACTGTTCGACCTCGAAAGTCTGAGACAGGAAATTCGTAGCCTCCTGGCTGGCTTCGTCAGGTATCGTTGGGCTGATCTTGGCACCGCCAATCTTGAAGATGGCTTGTAGCTGAGAACAGTCGGGGAAAGGATGTGTACCCGTCATCATCTCAACGACCAGACATCCCAGCGACCAAATGTCAGCTTTGCGTGTGTATGATGTTTGCTTGACAACTTCTGGTGCCATCCAGAAGACAGAACCTTGGAGTGAAGGCCGGTTTTTATTGTTTCCTGGTCCGCCGAGCAAGTTGGAAGCTTCCATCTTCTTGGAAATACCGAAATCGGAAATCTTGATACCACCCTTGTTGTCGACCAGAATGTTGGCGCCCTTGATGTCGCGGTGAATGATCTCTTTGCCATGTAGGTAAGCAAGACCAGTAACAATCTGTCGCACGAAGCTGCGGATGAGCGGCTCCCTAATTGCGCCGTACGAGTTGAGCATGGTCTGGATTGAGCCACCGGGAACATACTCCAAGAAAATGTTAAGAGTGTCGACCGAAGAACTGCATCCAAGGTATTGCACGATGTTGGGGTGCTGGAGATCACGAAGAAGAGTGATTTCACGTTTCAGCGCATCGATCATGCTCTTCTTTCTAGCATCGTTCTGGATTGAGCCTGGTGACGGTGTCTCTACCTGCTTGACTGCCAAAAGCTCTCCGGTAACAGCATGCAATGCAAGGTACACACTACCGAACGATCCTTGACCGATGAGGGCACCCTTCATCCATTTGCTATCATCCCAAGAGTCACCGGCAAGGAAGCTTTGCAGTTCCTCGTCCTCATCTTCACCGTCATCATTTAATGCCTGGCTGATATCTCGTAACGATCCACCAGCCTCGGTGCTTCCGTCTTCGAAATAGCTGTTGATCGTGTTTCCGTCAGGATCTGTGACATTGACATTGGTACAGTCTGAGCCGCTGTCAAAAGAGACATACGACTTTCTGTCAGGTTCTGTTGGCGACTCTTCCTGTACTCGTTCCAGCATCGACGAAGCGACCGAGTTCCTATAGCGACTACTGTTACCTCTTGAGAGGTCTAGCGGTCTAACCTTGGCTAACTGACTAGAGCCACTGAGCCATGTATCGGCGATAGTGGGCATTGGTGGAGCATCTTCTATGCTTGAGGCAAAACTGATATTGCTTGCTACGCTGAGACGGCTGTTGACCTTACTCAAACGCGTTGATCTGCGCAGAGAGAGTCTCGCAGTACGATCTATCTCCTCTATAGGATGGTCGGGGAAATAAGTAGTCAAATCTGAAGTGATCAATTCGCTTGGAGGTCGCTGTCCGAAAAATTGGCGAAGAACACCTCTCTTTGCTGGCCTCCTAGTCGAGTCCTTGGCTTGTTCGGAGCGGTCACCTCTCTCTAGATTCATTGCAGCATCATAGACGTTCCGTTCCCTTTCACTGCTTGACACGGCCGACCCCGTTGACTGGAAGGAAGCGGGCGAAAGTGGGTGCTGTACATCGTCCCATGTCTCTCCCAGTACCTTCTGGACCTTTAGCTGAGCACGCTTATTGTCAACGTTCTCAAAACCACGAGCGTGTTGAAAATTGGCTTCTTCCATGGCAATGGCAGCGGCACGTTGTAGTTCGGCTTCTCCAGGCTCTCCTCTATCAATCTTCCGCAGTATCAGGCGATTTCGTTCCGTCCTTCTTGGATCCTTGATTATCCTCCACAGTTCGGACTCATGTAACCGCCGGCATTGTCTTGGATCAGCCTCTACACCAGAAAGTATGTAGAAGCAGTAGTCCCGGTCTCGATCTTCCCGGAAACCAAACTTGCGTAATGTTATTCGCATAGCTTCATCGACCGAAGTGCACTCAAGTGTCCTCACAACCTTCGTAACGCCACCAGACGATATAACTCTAATCATGCTTTGATCCGTTGGAAGTGAAGCCATGAGTGAGCCATCCATGCTCCCATTCCCTCGTGAATGTTGCAACAGACGGGCGGTATCCGGAGTATTAGGTTGTCGTCCTGGTATTGTAGCGCTAGGCGGGTTACTCGAGCTATTGTGATAGCCCTGTGCATCGTTACGTCTTTGAACCTCCGCTGGGCTCATCATTCCATATCTCTGTTGTCGAACAGCACGAACCTCGGATGTGGCATGAGGTGAATTCGGCCTTGAGGGGGGCTTTGCGTTTTCGGGAATAGATGTGACTGGATTGAATCCATCAAACTGTCTCGAATATCTCTTATTCGTAGGTGGCGTAGTTATCGGCCGGGCTGAGTTTGGGGGTCTAGATGACTCAGATAATGGAGTGTATGCGAAGTTATCAAGCCCGGCAAATGAATCCTGAACTGTTAGATACGATACCGAAATTGGATAGCATGAGAACATACCCTATTCCTCTTCTTCTGGTTGGCATATGCCTTCGTCCTGAGTTTCTTGATCCCCAGAAATAGCCTGACGCGATCACCGATCTTTTCTATTCCCATTTCCTGCAACACAGCCTTATCCATCTCCAACAGGTTCTCACCATTAATGTTGTTCTTCCGGAACAGCTTCTCATAACCACTACACTTAATGCTCCTCAACCAGTCACAGACTTGGTCCTCGAGCCAGTTTTTGGCCGACTCAGGCCCATCCATATCCGAGAATTCGGACTCTGTAGGAGAAGCGAATGACTGGCTCATGTTGACCATGGCTGGAGCTCGACGACTTGAATGAGGTAGTGATTGTGAAGTCGAAGCAGACAGATTTAACGAGGTAGAACCCAGCCCGGCCGGGAAAGGTGCCTTAGAAGCTAGCATTGCCATTGTAGAACGATGAAGCTTGGGATTTACCTAGACATCAAGTAGACTGCGGGTAGGTCAATGTTATGATGTATTTGGGGATGGACGGTGTGTATCAGGCTAGCGAGCACTTGAAGGGACCAAGCCAAACACGACGACCAAGGTGGGCGAAGAGATGGCGTCCTCTCCGAAGTAGTAACGTACGGCCTCGTCAGACGTAGGTGGAGCGGCAAGCAGATTCTTGTGGTAGACGCAATGTAGAAGGTTTCGGATAGGGTGGACCGAGGTATCAAAGTGTCCGAGACAGGAACAAATGAACGAAGATGGCGTAGCGATAGTGAAATAGTATATTAGTGTATGAGATGAAGCCTGCTCAATTGACGAAGGGGATGATGGGGTGACGACGGCGTAGAAGATGGATTGAGAAGGAGGACCAGAGAAGAATATGAGTGAGGTGCCTCTGCTTCTCTCTGCCTGTTTCTCTGCCTCTGCTTGTGCCTGTATGGGGGGGGGTGGAGCTTGATTGGTGGTCAAGAGAAGCAAAGTCAGCGTGCGAGCCAACCACGCCAACCACTTCACTACTTGCTTGCTCCTTATCCCCTGTCGCCAGTTTCAAAATTCTGGACGTGAAGCATAAATGTGGGCCCATGACCCCTGTACCAATCAGATGTCCTGAACTCTCCAACCGCTGGACCAAGAACTCTCCTCCTGTTTTGGGGTGGGGGCTTGATGATCAAAGGTGTTGTTGTCTTCGCAGGCATTAGCGGAAATGAAGTTATTTCAAGCATGATATCTACAGGTGCTTTCTGTTATTGAAAGGGGCTTCTTTTGTCTCACCACGCTACCAAGTCGCTACTAAGTACCAACTACGCTATTATGATCCACCGGCTCAGGCAAAGGGCACAGGGCACAGGGCGCAGGGAGCATGGCATAGTGTACAGGTACAGGGTACTGAGCACAGGGCAAAGGCTAACGGGCAAGTAAAGGGCAAAGGGCATAAAGTGCAAGGGGTAGGTAGGGGTGAAGGGCAAGCAAAGGGCAGATGAGGTGGGAGAGGGCAAGCAAAGGCCAAAGGGGAAGGCTAAGCAAAGGCCAAAGGTGCCAGAGGCTGAATTGTAGGGCCACATCATCACTAGCAAAATCCAATGATGATCGACAGCACTGGTGGTGTTGTGCATTTTCTTGAGCCAGGAACTAAGTAGGTTGGGCTACCGCACTTCTACTTCTACTTTTGGCGTTCTCTAGCGATCCGCCATCAAAACAAACCCCAAAATATGTTTCCCAGGCCAGACCATATGATTGATTGGCTGCGTCTTATTTACTTAGTCGAAACATGGTGAGGTCACTCTTGTACCTGGTCGTTTCAGCATCCTATTCCGTCGTGGGGCTTCACCAACCATCATTTGTACTGTACACGAATGAGTCTACACCATATTGAGAGTCGAAACACTAAGCTTATCATCAAGTCAGATTTCTCTTTGGCATGTCTACTTGCATCAGGCCCAGGGTCGATGAGGGAGCCGGCAGTCGTTGATTTCAGACAGCGCCGATATGATAATCCGAAAACCATTCATTCGGCTGAAGTCTCATTTGGATTGGATCTTGGTAGATCGCACTCAACTCGGTTTATCATGGCATCACCAATTCCGCACTATCTTCAAAAAGTATCATCGCCATTCACAAAGGTAACGATGTTTCGAATGATAGTCAGCTCACTGTCAGAGAGGCTTTCTTGCACCGGAAAGCTATGTTTCGGGAGACACCGATGGTTTGCTCCCAACGGCTGCCTTTGTGTTACGAGCTATCTGCTCCCTACTGCAATCAATGGTATCGCAAGTATGGAGTTGAATACGCCTAACGGTATGGCACACTGCGATTTTATTTACTGGCAAGTCAACCTTCCTTCAACCTGCAAGAAAGATACTAGTTTTCAGTATCATTATATGCCTCTGGCGCAGAACCCGCTGCCCCAAAACAACGAGTCCGTTACCTAAAGCTACAGAGCCACCTCAAATCAATCGCAGAATGACTACCAATAAACATATCTAGCTACTCTAACACCACCACGTACTCCAACCCATCGTATCCTCAACCCAAAATATGACTTGCATGCAGAGAACAATGATCTACAGCATCAAAGGCATATGCATGCAAAGAGACTTTCCAATTTGGACGGAAGCCGTTACCAAATACCAAAATGCCGGCAGCTGACAGGACGCACTCGAACCGCAACAGCAACATGATTTTACTCGCACGCATGTCTGCTAGCCAGTCGCAGTGCGAGAGATGCTTGACATTTGATTCGTGGGCTTGCCAATAACAAAGATTTTGGTATTGATACATTGAGTGGCAGTGGAATTCACGTTCTTATAGACTTTAGTGTGCCTCTCTATTGAACATCAGCTGCTTAGTGACCACATCAATGTAAACATCTCCGTTAACTTGCTTTCTTAAGCATTCCTTCAAATGGATTCACCTTGCGAATATGCGAGCCCTTTCAGGGTGGGTCTTTCGTGGCCAGCGATGCTCTGCCACAGACTACAAGCTCTTTTCTTCCGATACGTAATGAAATGCCTTGCCTGTACTTGAGCACACACACAATGCCACTTGCATATCAGGCTCTACTTCTATCTAGTGATTCAAAAAAAACTTCTATTGCGGATCCCATTGTGCTGCTCACGCACCATGCTGTCAAGCGATGAAGACCTGTCATAAGCTGGCATCCAGATTCAAGTAGACCAGAAGGTGCCAAATATGACACAAGTCAATCAGTTTCTCCATCCCACCTCCTACAAGCTCACCATCAGCCAGGTAGTATATCAAATGCGTATTTCCCAGTCAATAACAGAAACGTCTGGAGGGGCTACACCCACCCTTCATACAACCTCCATTGACCTGCCAACCACAGGAGAGCGTGGAATCTCAGCTGCCGGTCGGAGAGGCAAGCATAAATATCCTCTCGATGAGGGAGGGCAGCAGTAGTGCTTATGCAGCTCGTTTAAGGTGCCCTGCCTTGTTCACTTCTCAAAACTGTAGGTATGCCCTCGTTTGCTGCTATCGCGTCCATTGCCCTGCAGAAGCCGTTGATATGTGGGCTGACGGCCAAGGTTCAGCGTGTATAAAGGGTATAGGCGTTTCGAGAAGGTCGATAGCGGGACCGGCGGCGCGCGTGAGGTGTTTGTGGGCTGGACGTCGAATGTTGTGAGATAATGGGCGTAGGTATGCCAAAAAGAAAAATTGATGAGAGGACGGGCAGTGGTGGTCGTAGCCAGACCAGTCGGCATACCAAGAGGCAGCCGAAGAAGCATTACGCCGATGCAGCAGGGTCTCGGCACTACATTGCTATGCTTGTGTCCGGTGCATTGAGCAAGTGCAGTGGTGCTAAGTGCTGGTGCGGCGGAGGAATGATGGGTTCGGGGGGCAACTGTCTGATCGATTGACCTCACTGGTTTTTGTATTTATTCAATTGTATCATTTCAGCGAAATGATTTACAGCGAAGCTCGGCGCTTCAGACGGACACATTTATAGACGAAGTGTGAGGAGAGTATTGCAGCCATTGTTTAAGGGGTTCGGAGGATGTCTCTGTCTCTGTCTGTATGATGGCAGTCGAGCGACTTCGCCTTAGGATATATTTCCAGAATACGATGTACCGAAGATGGAGGTCCGTAGACAAAGCACCGTTTCTTTTATATGTTCTTGTTGCCTAGTTTATGTCGTTGTTTTGGAGAGGAGTCCAATTAGCACCGGTATGTAGACCGAAGCCAACCTACGCAGCAGCTTCCTTTTGCCAATTATGGCAGGACCATGAGCAGTAGTGCAAGAGCGTGTTACACAAACCATGGCACACTCACGGTCATCACGGGAGTCTTCAGATCATTATGCTTGAATTGAATTCTGCGTTGCGTATATTTTTTCGTTGCTCGAGAGGGAAGTAAGTGCCATGGCCCTCGTCTTTTTCGGCTTCATGGACTCGCCGGTCCCCTAATAATTGCTGTAAATACAGAGTATCAATAAGCTTTAGGATTCCAGCTATAATGGTGAATATCAGGTTCATGAACACCAGTCTGGACTAGCTGCGACCCTGCTATTTGAAGAATGAAGACCATGCGGCTAGCTTAAGATATTCTCCCACTTACGCTAGGACAATAGGATGATATCGCATGTCTGAAACTCATAGTCATCTTCAGAGCTGCGGTGTAAGCTTGGCTTTGAAGTACCACCGGCGCAGAGTCGATTTGCGCTTCCAAACTCCAAGCTCCGTTCCGCCCCGAGAGACAACGAGTCCGCTTCGGATCAAGTTTATGCAAAGCACGGCACCAGATCGAATTGTTCATCGACGCAGGAGATTGGTTGTTGCTGATAGAGCATGCTGTTACGTGATACCAACACTCAAATGCTCCTCAAATGCTCCCTCAAGCTTCAATTCAACCTATACTGCAGCGTAATATTTTCAAGCAGCGACAGCATCTCCTTTAACGTGCCCAGACTAATCTATATATCGCAAGCTACCCGATCAGTACGCAAGTCTCGTATCTCTGTTCCCTGAGGCAAGCCGTGTTACGCAGAAGCTTGAGCACTTCGCAGAGAACATGTGCCTGTAAAAAACCCGAGTTTGATGCCTCTGAGCATTCGCGAGATCCAGGTTACAAACTTCGACATATCAGTGCATGTGACTGGCTTGATCGCGATACACCCTATTCTGCGAGAACACAAACCCCAAGTTGGATTTGCATCCTGGAAGTGGCAGGCAGTCTGAGATGACAGTGAGCAGCTGCGGCATCTATAATTGCATTGTCGAAACTTCAAAGCCCACTTCGTGCCCTAAAAGTACGGATTGGCATCAGTTCGCTTCAGCAACCATCACCCACATGGCAGAACAAAGATGAGAAACGGGGAGAGTAATAAGATGTCACAATTATATCATATCCAAACCAATATGCCACACCCATATGACTTCAATGTGCACCCCCTCATTCATGAGACAACCCCCTTCCCCTCCCCCCTCCCCACACACACACAAACACAAGATATCTACATTCTCTTTGTAAACCAAGACCCCAATGCCAACCTAATTCCAAAAGGTTTCCATCCCTCATGCCCAATATATTTTGGTTTCGCCTCCCCGGTACCCACCATGCCTAGTGATATAACACCTGTCCCATAAATATATTGCAGTAATTAGTTTATAGCTAGATCAAAAAGAACCCAGCTGAAGAAAGAAGTCAGAATGAACACCCGCCCATGCAAATCCAAAATGAAAAGTGTCGCCGCCGCTAAATTTCCATAAATTTCCACGACAGAAAATACCAGAATATTTGGGTACATGACTTTTGTATCGAATATTTTGTTGATTTCCATTTCATACATTCCCAAGGTCATGGATTCCGATGAGCTTCAGATGGAAAGCTCGTCAAAATCTACGACCAGCAAGTCGTCGTGCCAGGTTCATCAGATACATGATCTTGGTGCTCATCGACACCATATGTTCCGGTATTACTGCTCCGGTATCGGTGAGCACCAAGGCCGAGCTGTAAATGTCTTATCTATACAATAGTCGAGTTCCACTCACACAAGGTGTCGCTTTTATATGTTCTGCGCTTTACTTCAACCAGTCTCAACACACAGGTAATGGTGGGCCCGAACAGCGACGCTGCTGAAGCTCTAGGCAGTGTCAATGACGACATTAGGGAGAGGCGCCTCAGCAACCTCGCCAAGTTTCTGGCCAGAAGCAGGTGGGTCAATTGGCTCCTCAGTCGTGCTTGGAACACTACTGCTCTGAGGGCTGTTCTGCCCATTCGTAAGCAGCGGCGTTGGAGCATTGGAGCTGATGTCAACCGGAGCGGAAGGGCTTGAGGGAGCCCGTGTAAGTGTCGGAGTGGTGTAGGCTGGAGGTCCGGTGAAGACCAGCCTCTCGATGGCAGCAATTTGTTTGCCAAAGTTGTACTTCTTGAGCGCTATGAGTTGTGGTTTCATGTCCTCGATGAAAGCGTCTCGCTCTTCGCCCTTGAGCTGAGCAAGCAGTTTCTCTACAGGACGTTAGAGGGTGGTCGCGATGCGAACTTGAGAGACTTACGAATTACATAGTTGCCAAATTGGTCCTTCATCATGAGCTGCAGAGCACTAATCCCATCGTCATTAGTTGAGGTCAGCTGTCGCACAATCTCCTTTCTTTGCTGTGCGGTGCCGTAGATAATGCTCTTTTCGACCACATTGGATGCAAATTTGTGCTTGGAGAGCGTCAGGAGCTGGGCCTGAACAATGTTGATAATCTTCGTTTTGTCCACTGGATCTCCATGCTGGATGACGTGCTGAGTAACATAGTTGCCATACTGATCAGTGATCAGCATAGTAGCGCAGATGTGCAATTCTTCGAGGATAGCGGCCTGGTCATGGGGCTTGCAGTACTCCAAAATCCTCTGAATGACTCTGCAGCCATATGGATGAGTTGCTAAGTTATGGACTTGTCCTCGGAAGGCATCAATGATGAATTGAACATGCTCAGTAGGGACTCTCTCTACGGCCTTCTGAACGACATGGTTCCCGTTCTGGTCTTTGACGCACTTCAAGATATCAGCTTTGAGTTCCGCAACCAATTCCGCTTGTTGATCTGCCAAAACGTGTTCAAGTGCCTTTTGAACGACTCTGCACCCATACATCTGCACAGACAATTCCATGACATGGTTCTTCATCTGCTCTGCCAGCACTCGCTTCTGGATCTGATTTCCATGCTCAAATAGCTTCTGTATGACATAATTGCCAAAGACATCCGTCATGAGCTGAAGCGCGTTTCCTTGAATCTCTCGGAAAAGCTGCTCCTTCTCATCACTGTTAGCGGTTTCGAGTTTCTGCTGAATGAAACGAGAACCATGTTGATCACCACTAAATTCAACCACGTGCAGATAGATATCCTTAAGCTCATAACGCTTGTTGGTTTTCTGATTAGCTCGAAACTCCGTTAGCAGCATACTTCGCACTCCGACTCCGACATCTTGATCTCTTGCCGGCCGAGTTGATATCTGAGCGGGAGGATATGCTACTGGAAGATATCCGTAGGTAACATTCGCTTGTCTGTTGTATATTGGTGCGGGATAGTCATAGCTTTGCGAAGAGTACTGCGTCTGATATTGGGAATACAAGCTATGCTGTACCATTTGCATCGCCAAACTTCTTTCCAAGTCCACTGCAGGGCCTTGTGGTGGTCGAGTGCCTCTCGAAATTGACTGATGTGCTACATCCAAAGGTGGAGTATTTTCGCCGAAATACTTTGGACTGTTCAGACCACGGCGATGGTAATTACTTCCTGCTGGAGACATTAGACCCTTTTCATATTGTGAGCCTTTATTGAAGTATGCTTGCTCTGCGAATGGCTGGCTTGAGAAGTTGTCAAAACCGTCCATTCCCTTCGAATCATTCCACGTTGTTGATGCCGACCCATTGAGTTGGTAGCTCTGAGAGTTTTGATTGCTCGAAGAGTACGGATTACTAGCGTGTTGCTCGACGCTAGCCATACTGTTCGGCTCAATTTCACCAAAGACCAAGCCTTGAAACTTGTTTCCGAGATCAAGATCCGAGGTGTCAGCATACCTATTCGTAGTATTTTGCGAAGAGTAGGAACCAGAAGCTCCTGATATCGACGGTCGTTGCGAGTGGTTTGAGTCATTGTGGTGATGTGCAAAGGAAGTGAATGATGTGTTGCGGTTGTTGAGTTGTAAGCCGGTATTAATACTAGCCTCAGAGTGCCGCGATGGTGGCAGACTGCTGTCTCCCGATGCGCTGTTGCTGACTCCGCCGAAATGACCATTCTGAGAACTAACATGATCTATCCTCAATCGTGATAAGTCTGTTTCATAGAGAATTTCTGCAGCGTGCGCAGAGTTCTCCTTGTCTTCATAGCCACCGAAGCCAGCCATCTGTGGGTATTTGAAGCCCGGACGCGAGGGGTCAAGAGGAGCAGTCTTCGGTAGCGAGCCTCTGTAACTTGTGGGCTGGCCAATAGCTGGACGCGATGGCTGGTGAAGGTTGTGGATATCTGCGAGAGACTGATGGGGACCGCCCGATATGCTTGATCGCAAGTGAGAGGGGGATGTGCTGCCACTGTGAGAGCTCTGCAAGGTAGGAGATGTGATGGTTTGATCCCAAAGCCCATTTGAAAGCGCACGACCAGTCCATGGGTCGGAAGAATCTGCTAGAGCACCGGATCCAGTTGGACCTAGATTTGATCCATCTAGGAACACATCGTTGTTTGTGCGAGACCGTGATGCATCCCTCTTGGATGGAAGCCCACTGCGGATATGATTGTTCCCCCAGATATCGCTCAAAGGCTGCAACAAAGGCCCGTTTCCATATGCGTGACCTCCGAAAGCTGATATCTGCGCAGTTCGATCATCGCTGCTGTGCCGGCTCAAGCTTGCATTATAATCTCCAACAAAGCGTGCTGATCGAGACTGCACGCACTTTTTAGCAGGTCAACGACACTTCATCGTAGGTTTCAGACTTACAGCCATTGTTGTGCGGTTGCTCGACATTTGTACAGATTCTGTGATGTTGAATTATGTAGGTGACCAAAATGAAGGGGAATGTTTGGCCGCCAATTACTTTGACCAGAAGAAAACAGGTCTCTAGTGCTTATTTGACAGATCGTAGGGTCTATGTGACGGGATTGCAGATGTCAGCACATTCAGAACAAAACAAGGCTGGTCCAGTGAGAGAGGGATTTGGAGCCAAACAAGTAGACTTACCAAGAGATGATTGCTGAGTGTATATAAGTATTCGAGTGCTATGCTGAAAGATCATTTACAAAATCAAGACGTTTGATGAAGGGTAAAGAGCCCATGGGAAGCATCGAGGGAGAAAGTGGTATGGCAGCAAAGGGTTATAGTATAGTCGCACAACAACCCCTTCCGTTGCATATGACACAAACGCGGTGGTAGGCACCCGCACAGCAGCAGCCAGATCACCAAATTGTTTGAATGCGGGTACTGCAATTTGCCTGTCCTTTCCTTCTTTTTGTGCGTTGTCTCGGCCGAGTCGTGCTATTCTGCCTGGGCGATGGACTTTTTTGCGCGAGCAATGCGACTTGGGGAAGCAAGGGAGCGGTTGATGAGAGACGTATAAAATTTCCCAAAGTACCCTAATCCGGGCGGCTTATGGAGGTACAGAATGAAGAGCGAAGTTCCACAGGTATGGTATGGTATCGTATGGATAGTTGAAGGTGTTGATCTGCCTGGAGATGAGGGAGATGTGTAATCCTTGGATTGTTCGTTTGCGTCTGCGATCCAATGACCATGCGGGCTCTGCGTATGGGGCAGAGAGCGAAGGTGTATATATTGTAGGTGGTGGTATACTCTATGTACCTACTGATGTTACAAATTACTGCAGGTTCGGGTGAGATAATGTGGCATGGATGGGCTATGTACCTATAGTGTCCGCGCGCTAGTCCTGAGTTTGGCTACAGAGAGTGTGGAGTTTTCAAACTTTGCAGCTATAAACTATGTATCTATAAACGGGAGCTTGTTCCTTAGGGGCTCAGCAAGGTCAAGATCAAGCGGAAGTAGAGCAAGTGGATAAAACTAGAAGAATCTGATGGAGGCTTCCGGACGCCAGTGACACTTTACCGGAGTAGAGTAAACACTTGAAGAGAAGCGACAACAAGGAGCCGCAAGCGAGCCCTACCTCATACCTACCTACCTATTGTTCTGTTTATCATCTCGTCCGCTTGGAATTCAGTATCGTGCTCTCCAGTGAAGTGGTTCCAGAACACACACGACTGCACTAGGTGGGTATCGTCCGATCATCCAACCTTGCTTCCCTATGATCGCTATGTCCTGACTGAATGCTCAAATCTATCGTTACTAGCAAACAAAAGATTCAGATCTGTGAAGGTTTGTCGCATGCGATACCTATTGTTTCATCCGGAGCTGATTTTGACGCCATTTTCTCCACAAGTACGAAGTAGATCTCCTGGGGTTTCTATCCTCAGCTTGGACCTCTTCATCAGAGGAACCACAACTTTTAGCATCACGAGCTTTGGTCTGAAGACTTCCATTCTCTCTACTGCTACCTTTACAGCTTCAGATGATTCCCGACTTCATCCATCTCAAGAATAGACCCAGGACAGGCCGATCCAGGCGAAGCTTTCCAAATATCTTAAACACAAGGAAGAAGAACAGAAAGCCACACGACGCTAATCATGCTGGAAGGCCATCGTTTGCGGCTTCCAACATTAGAGACAGCAAAGTTACCAAAGAAGCAAAGAAATAGAACCTGCCGTGCGAAAATGCAATATACTTCTGCATCAGAAACTCCTCTACGATTCGACCAATAAATAGGCAGCCACTTCCAGCAACGTACTGGCAAATAGATGCAGATTTTCGTCCGGACATATCTCCATATCAACCTCAAATTCATGATAACACCACCTACTCCCAACTTGTACAGCGAATTCGGGAGATCGATAGGATATCAGGATCTCGCCTGCTTGCATATTTCGACACTGAGAAGGCAATGGCCTACGGCCAACCAGGTTGTTACGCCAGATTAAGTTCATGCTGTGTTCAAGACCCAACGACTAACGGGACAGATCACTGTTCCACCCTGCTGCTGATCAATTCTCCTCCTCACTCAGAAGCTTCTGTTCTAAAAGAAAAGAAGCTTGGAGCCACGGTACTTGTCGATAGTCCGGGCCAATCTCTTGTCTGCATCACCGTTACGTGCTATCTAACAACTCGCGGACATTCGAAAAGCACTATGAGTTCCCGCACACCGTATCTTTGTCACTCTCTATACGTAAAGTTATCGAGGACGGCTTAATGACAGGAGCCACCTGGTCGTGTATTTCAAGGCCATCCCGAGCCTTATATATACTTGCAGCCAGACCGCCAGTTCACGCAGTTTTGTCCCTGGGCTTCTCGCCTCTCCAGATCTACCTCAACGACTGCTTAGGATATGTCACGGCATACGCATACCTACTCGTCATTGCCTGGCAGAAATCCCGCCCATGGTCGTGATGAAATGACCTGGGAAGACCTCTCGTCCTCATGTTGCTGTCTCAATAATTGGCCTACTCCGTGCTTTGAACTCCCTGCCATTCCTATACATGGTAGTTGCACAATCTTGAATTGAAGCACCAAGATTGGCTCGGAGAGAGGCTGAAGATTGGACTTGGTACAGTGAATGCACTCGATACAATTTTTGCCTCGAGCAAAAATGAAAGACCCAACATTACAACGTTATACATCGTCTAAACCGTTCAACCTTCGCAACAAGCCAGGTGTTATTCAGGAGAACACTCTGCCACGTAAACAATAAAAGAAGGGCATGCAAAAGAGAGTTTCAAACAGCTTCTAAAGTCAAAGGGTGAAGCAAGAAGTGGCCATTGTAGTGCCTGCATCCGAAGCTTGTCTTCCGCCCAGGATCCTGAGCATTCAGATGATCCCGGGTACTTTGAGATTTTTTGAATTCATCTATCTCTCGCGTACCTTTGGTGATCATCCAGGCTATTACCTACCAGGCCATGATCGGGCGTCCCTAAAACTTTCCAAGCATTTTGCTTTACTTCTTCTAGTTCGATCATTGAACCAAAGACAACGAGGGACTTTTCCTAAGGAATATACTGCATTAGTTTGCGTCTCAACTTGGCTACATACGCTCGTACACCTGCAAGGCCACAGTACACTGTTATTCTCACTGATAGGGCGTCCAACTTTTCAAACAACTTCCGAAGGACTCGTTCCATGGTTCGTCTCAAAACAAGCATAGTTGTCAAAGCTGTGAACAGATCCGTCCAAACACGCGAAAATGTCACACCTACCTGTCAGAGCAAATCTTCCACCGACCAACTCTATGGCCTCCCCAGCATTTACAATAAATTGAAGTGTCTGTGTTGTACTCTCACAAATCCAGTGAAAGCAGGTGTAACAAGTGAGTTTAGCAGCCAGTTGGTGAAATTAGATCTACCATCGGCTGAGGACTTTGCATTTTTCAGGAACACCAAGTGACTTCACCGTCTCCTAATAACAGGATTCTTATCTGCTTCTGCCGCTGCCCATGGCGGTCTTGTGAAGGCAATTGGGCTGCCATTCCTAGGCGGTAAACACAGTCGCAGGCGTCAAACCTCCAACTCGCGTGCAGCCTTCATGAAAAGGAGAGGAGAGCCTCAAAAAGCTGATCATGACTAGAAAGAACGCCGACGCTGACTAGCAGAAAGTTCATGTTTCGATTAGGAAAAGATAAAATGAAGAGCAATAGCGCCAAAACGGGGGGATGGATTGGCTGATTGGTTCAGTCGGTGTGATGGACCTTTCAGCAACTTGCCGAAATTAAACAAGTCTTGCCAAGACCCGAGTAGGGTTGAAGCACCTTCTTGATGATCGTCTCTCATCTTTCCCCTTTCCTCCACTCTTCAACGAGGTTATTCACGAGTTTTACTGTTTACTCCTTCCTTCGGGACCATCATTTACATTCTCTTCGCATTAGGTTATTGCTTCACTCTTTCAGCAATATTCCGTTCGTTCGCTCAAAACTAGCTGTCCCGTAAATCCCGTTATTTCTCGCGTAAGTCTCTTCTCGATATCAAGTCTCACAAAACATGAACAACCATTCAAAAGCAACTCTGTCCTGCCATGTCAGCTCAATAAGTGAGAGCCAGGAGCTTTTCAATTCATTGCATCTCTTTGAGAAATCAAAATGGTTGCCAGGCTACTCTGCTGTCCAACACAAAGCTAATCATATCTACAACAGGCACTCAACACCACCGTTAATCAGCACAATACCTCTGTATAAGCCTCTTGTACGAATCAAACGAACGTTCACGAATACTCTTGCTCATCTACAAACACAATGTCCTCCTTCTCACACCTCATATCACGAAGCGATAGCTCCAGCTCCACCACCATGTCATCTACCATGCTCAATCTCTTGATTGCCCTCATGGTACTCGTCTTCACCTCTATCCTCCTCGTCGGTGCTCTCTACATCGCACGCAAGGTCCGCCAACACAGGGCCATTGTCCGCCAGCAACTACCCACCCACAACGAGAAGTCCCAGTCGTCAAACCCACGTAGCCTCACGATCACCACTTCCCCGCAGGGCCGCCAGTCAAGCGTCTACGTATATGATGAGAAATCCTCGATGATCCACAACCCATCATCACCCCCTCTGTCCCCAGACAACGTCCCAGAGATCCGCATCACCTTCCCAGACGAGCACGATGAGTCCGGAAGACGCTCAGCAGGACGTGTCCTAGTCGTTCGTGTGGGCGAGAACGATGCACACGGCCTCGAGCCTCTCGCAGAGAGCAACCAGCTCCCAGCCTATCAAAAGGACAGCGACGAGCGCTTTCACTCCCTCGACATGGACAGGATAGGCGGTCTAAAGGAGGAGTCGAAATGGTCATAGGCCCCGATGCCCTCGTCGATTAACCCAAGCATGCATAATGTACTTTCTTCTCGATCTTGATCATGGCTTTCTCTCTACGTCTTTTACAACATACACATATATACATTCAAACTGATAGAAGCCGACCCCTTGTTGTACACAGAATCCACCACAACCAACTTGGATGTTCCCGGAAAGGAAAATTCATATCACTTTGCACGAACACAACTTCAGCCAACCAACCGAGTTTACGATCCCCGTTCTTTGCATTTTCCAGCGCCTAGCGTACCACCTTTAGGAGGATCTGGAGTTATCTTTCATACTTTGTGGTCGGAAGGGTGAAAACAAACCTGGGGACTTCATGACAGCGGCGCTTTTTTGCCCAGCGACTCATCTGGGGACGGAATACATTGATTCTCGCCAGCCAAGAACTGAAAGGAGCCCTTGATCTGTTCTGATAGCATAATATTGCCCACACCGTGCCAGTCAATGTTTCTCTGTGGCAAATACGTGGTTTGGGCAAGGCCTCCCCCATAACCTGTAATTAATGTATTACATAATGAAAATCCTGTGTGCTGTTGGCTCACTTTCATGAAACCCATATGCATATAAGACTGATCTAATGTGACGAGTTTTGGACCTGTCACCATGACAGTCTGATGAATACCTACTTACTGCTGGCCAGTGTACTGATGAGGGACTGCACCAAGGAGAATATCACCAGTTGCCCTCCCTATACGCACTACCTCATACTAGATGACCACATCAACACCCTTTTCCATTGCAACACTCACTGTAGAAAGCAGTCACACTGACATTTCAGGTAGTTAAGAGTTCAGCCCAGAGGACTGCACAGCCTCCAGGCTCATATGATCTTGTCTATCTGTGCAACGCCTCGTGAAAATGGGGCGAAGCAGAACTGCCACTTCTGTGACGTGGATGTTGAGGATAATGGATGCTGCTTGTATCTACTGATGTCGTTAGGACTGCCGGAGCTGCGAGCTCTGTCACTTATGATGGGAAGTACTCCTTCTCATTGTATTTGCCTGCGACATCATGACGGTCTTGTCGATGCTCAGGTGAGGTGAGAATGATCAGATGAAATGAACTGGAGGACGGCAAAAGGTCACCTTTCACAGAACAGAGGAATATGAGTTTGTTTTGAATTGCTCGCGATTATCTATCATAAGTTTTTCTTAGCTTACAGGGCATTCTATTGCAGAAGAAAGGAACCACCAGTAGCTACATCCTCAAACACTCAGCAAAATGCCATTGATGATGATGGCAACCTATGGCAACCACATTTAAGAGCAATCTAATGTCAGACGAGCTGTGAGGCATTCGCTCCACCGACCACGCCCTAAGTCTAATACCAAGTTCCATCAAAAGGAAAGGAAATTTTTGGGAAGGTAAGAAGAATACAGAGGCCAGATAGGGGGGAAAGCAAATCGGTCTACCCTTCTCCATACCTCTGCCAAATGAACTCCGTAACGACCTGTAGATGCTGTGTTTCATGTGACGTTGTGTCGAGGAACGATAATCGAGCCGGATATCGAGAAGAAGGATTGCCGAATCATCCGATAGTGACTCTACCAACGTCTGCTACCTCCAAGAGGAGCATTGTTGGAAGAGGCGAAACCTCCTAATGACGACCTTGTTAGTCCCATCAGCTGATGGAACGGGGAAGAGAAGGGTTGTGTGAGCTTACCTCGTCCACCGCCGTATCCTCCTCGGCCTCTTCCACCTCCTCCATAGCGTCCTCCACCGCCTCCACCGTATCTGGTCATCTCAATGAGTCTAGGGTCAATCTGTTGCTTAGCCTCAGTGAGAACGGCAACGAGATCGCGAGCCTGCTTTTGATCTGAACGACAAAGTTAGTATCTGTAATGGTCTGGTGGAAGGTAGATACATACTGTCAGTTGTGAAGAGAGTGATGGCAGTACCCATAGCACCGGCACGACCTGTACGACCAATACGATGGATGTAATCCTCTGAATTGTTGGGGTAGTCATAGTTGAACACGTGAGTAATATTGCGGACATCTTGAGGAGAAATTAGTAAGAACAGATAAGTTCGTATAGCAACGTTCCGGCGGCATGTGATGAAGCTGCAATTTAATGCATCCAATACTCTCTCAGCGTCTACTTGGACAGTCCATTGCGATGATGTCAGGGCAGGCGATTCACGCTGCTTGGTCCTCTTGGCTGGGAGTCTTGGAGATAGGCTTGAACAAGTCAAGGAATGTCAATTCCACATCATGTACCCAAGGAAGTACTTTGAGTTGGGAATATACCATGCCAGTGATGCACGGATATGCTGCACTGCAGATCCAAGACGCCATTGATGAGAGAACCTTGAAACAGGAAAGGACCCGGACATGATAACGCAATCTAGAAGAGCTTGAGCGTTGAGAGTAGATCACTTGTCTGGGCTGCTGGGCGTTGCTGCACGAGGGGAGGGGTTTTTCAATCATACCAATACCACGCGAAGCTACATCGGTAGCAACCATGATGGGGCTCTTGCCGGTCTTGAACTCATTAAGAACCCAATCACGCTCGTTTTGCTGCTTGTCACCGTGAATAGCTAGAACTGTTAGCAGATGCTGTGATGCAGGAGCGAAGATGGCTTACAAAGCGCAGGCCATCCGTCTTGTCTGAGGAAGCGAGTGATGTCATCAGCAACGCGCTTGGTACCTGTGAAGATTAGAATCTTGTTGTCCTTGTCCTCCATGATCTTCTCGAGATGCTTGGTCATCTTGTCACGCTTCTCAAATTCAGAAACGACTTCAACGATTTGAGTAATTCTGTGGTTAGCAGACAACTCCAAAGAACCGATGTTGACCTGAATAAAATCGTTCTGGTAATCGGAAGCAAGAGCGCGAACCTCCTTGGGCCAGGTAGCGGACCACATGCAGGTTTGTCTGTCTGGCCGAATCTGACTAAGGATCTTGCGAATCTGAGGCTCGAAACCCATGTCCAACATACGATCAGCCTCATCAAGAACGAGGTACGTGACACGACGAAGGTTAGTCTTTCCGGACTCGAGCATATCAATTAGACGACCAGGGGTAGCGATGCAAACCTCAACACCCTTTGAAAGGTCACGAATCTGTCCTCCCTTGGGTACACCTCCGTAGACGCAAGTGTTGCGGATGCGAGAAGATTTACCGAATTTGGTGATTTCTTGTTGAATTTGAACAGCCAGCTCACGGGTTGGAGCGAGAACCAAGACGATGGGTCCATCTCCTGGGGCGAGCAGGGGTTGAGCGTTGATGTGAACGATGGCGGGGAGGCAGTAAGTCAAGGTCTTTCCGGATCCAGTTTCCGCAATACCAACGACATCACGTCCAGACAAGGCCATAGGCCAGCCTTGGGACTGAATAGCGGTTGGAGCTGGGAAACCCTGGGCCTTGACCTCGTTTATAACGTATGAGGGGAAACCAGCCTCGTCGAACGTTTCGACTGGTCGTGGGATGCTTGTGCCGACAACAGCGATGCTGTGTTTGGCTCTGTATGCTTGAACATCGGCTTCGGAACGGTTGGTAACAGCGGGATCCTCCTTGTAGAAAGACTTCTCAAACTTTGGCATGGTGGATAGATCTTGAATCTTGTTAGTTCTTGTGTCGTGTCAGAGAGTAACTTTTGGACTCACCCCAATTTTGCTTCTGAAGACCAGCACCGAGGTTGGACATGCGGTCACCACCAGCACCACTACCGCCATATCCTCCCCCACCGGCCCCTCCACCATATCCGCCGCCTCCGGAGTAGCCGTTGACATTTCCGCCTCCTCCGCCTCCGTAACCACCGCCACCAGAGTATCCGTTGCTACCTCTGCGGATGAATGTTAGCACAATTCGTTGAAAGAAAGAACAAGAAATAGGAGGGTTGTTGCTGATAGGCGCGAAGAAACAGGCAGCCTCAATTGAGATATCCCGTCAACTTCTAAACGCATGAACGGGATGCGCCAAAACCTCACAACAATTTCTAGACCGTAAGGTTTTCATACCCATTGGAATATCCACTGCCATATTGTCCGCGAGCGCCATTATCGTACCCGTTTGAATAACCCCCACCGCCGCCGCCTCGTCCTCCACCTCCGTATCCGCCACCGTAAGACATGCTGATGGTCTGATCTGCTGCTCGGTCAAAGAGTGTGTAAATGTAGATTGTCGGGTTGGGACAGGTGAGTTTGATGTATCTGCCTAGTGAGCTTCACTGTAAAGTAAGAGGTAGAGTCTAGCAGTTGTTTTGTTGATGAGGTTGATGGGCAGCGAGACGCTTTGTTTGGAGAAGGAGAAAAAGTTGGATTGCGCTTTCCATTTTCTTTTGCACAAATACTGGTACTAGTCCATATCAGATAAGCGCCTTGGCGCCTACCTTATTTCTTCTTTGCAAAGTGGAATTCGAAATCGCCCCCCCCCCCCCTTAAAAACGTGAAAGGCGCTGAAACCTCCATCTAAAATGACTCGCTCTGTATTTACTAAGAAAAGATCAAGAAGCGACAGAAGTCGGTCATGGTGTATTTCCTTGGCAGTTTCTATTGTCAGTATTCAAACCTCTACGCCGCACCAGGACCCATGTCCCAAAATCCAGTCTCCATCTAACGTGAATCAGTAGACACTCCAAAAGATGCCGGAGTGAATCACTTACCTTTGTCGCATGTATGAATATCTGCACCAACTCTTCTATTCTACTTGGTGACTGCAAGACCGCGTGTCGCTCGATCAGAGCAGAACAGACTTCTACGGCTTCGACGTAGTCTTGAGCAACGTAATTCTCGATCCAGTTCCAGTATATGTTACCTTCACGTTTCGTCTTGGGGTCAGCATGAAGGTGTTGAGCTATCTGTCCATATCCTATGAGGCAAGGCGCCAGTGCTACTTGCAAGGACAACCAGTCTTGAGATTGGCCAATGTCTAGGACGTATCGTGTGTAGGCTGTACATGCTGGACGATTTTTAGCAAGGGATGAAGACCTGATGAGTGCTCTAGGGACCTTGGCTTTCTTCTGTGCGCAGAATCTCCTCCTTTGTAACTCCAAATCCCTTGCAATATTCAATATGTAGACCCATTTCATGGTTGATATGAGCAACGATTTTTGCACCCTGGAGATATAATTAGTCTAAATCTTACCAGGAAGCACGATGTACCGACTGCTGATATGTCTTCCATGGTCTTTGCTTTATATGCTGCCAAAGCGTTTGCTCTGGCGAATTGTATCTGAGGAGTCAGTACACAGTGTCAGATTTGACCAGACATTCACATTACCAGGAACAGATAGTCTTGTATGAGATAGTACTTGAATGAAGAGACTAGCAAAGACCCATCCCCAAGACCCACAACAAATGAGTGCTCAACATGTTTCTTCCACTTCTCTTGCACATCTTTCCTTTCCAGAACGTACTCAGGGAATCGTCCACTAAAGACTTGACTCAGTTTCTTTGGCACGATCATTTAGAGAGAACAGGATGACTTACGGTAAGAATGGTAACGTATACGTCGAGTGAAAGTGGTTGATAGGGCCATTTCCCTTCCCCAGATTACTAGCTGTCCTAATACCAGCTTCAATATATCTACAGGCATTCTTCACAGCCTGCACAATTTCAAGTCCGTTGGAAATATTGGATGCAATGGCAGCTACTCTCATCAGCACTATACATCCCTGGAGACTGCAAAACCCACAAGCCAGAGAACAGCCGGTGCCATGAGTGTTCTTCGATTGCTGGAATTTGCTTTCTATCTTCGTGACTTCACCATCTCCATACAGAACATTGATGACAATCTCTCTATCACCATCATTTGCTCCTACAGTACCATCCCTCTTTAATGGTAGATGACCACCTTTGAGCAGCACATAACGTGGACCTAAAGACTGTATAGCTCTTGCCATACTTATCAGATCATCAACTGTTCTGGGATTTTCAAAAGCTATGCAAGCATTTGACAAAATCAGCTTTGCTTCCGGAACATTCGGTGTTAGTATCGTAGCGATGGGAAGCAAATGTTCACGAAGCTGTCGTACAGCGTCTTGCGGAAGTAGTTCTGAGCCTGTCGTAGCTACCATGACCTGATATCACAACATCAACGAAGCTCTTAGCCAAACCACGAGAGCGTACCGGATCCATCACTGTCACTTTCACATCACATCGCTTGATAGCATCTGCAACAACTTCTATCGTCTCAGCTGACGCAAGCATACCTATTAAAAGTCAGAGACTAATCGATGGCAACCGAACAATCCAGGCCGTAATGACAGAGCACACACACCAGTCTTCACAACATCAACGCCAATGTCCGAGATGCAAGCATCGATAGACTTTCGTACAAAATCGGGTGGTATTGGATGAATATCCACAACACCTATAGTATTCTGAGCCGTCAAAGCCGTAGTGGTGGTCATAGAATAGCAGCCATGAGCAGCGATCACTTTCTGATCTGCTTCAAGACCCCTGAAGTTCATTAGCTTTGTTCATTAGGAGTATGAGGATTGGTGTTACATACGCGCCACCAGAACTATCGGATCCCGCTATCACCAAGATCCTTCCTCTCGCCATCTTGAAACCTGACGCAAAATCAAACGAGCGTAATTATTGATTTCGTGTATTGACTAGTAAGATTTGTCCATAACTTGATGGTCTGTTGAGTCGCCGATGTGAAAGGTTCGTCAAGCAGCTTGGCTTGGCTTCCTATTTTGACTCGCGTGCGTCAAGACCACAATCTGTAAGACAAGTGAGTGTCTCTATCTAGGTTGCAGTAGAGTCCCTACTGCTCACAAGTTTCACTCTCTCGTCACATCCAATGATGAAATCTCCACAGTGTTGGACTGTTTTCACATCGCGCAACGCTGCTCAATTGTCCTCACACTAGATAGTAAAAAAAGTGTCTGATGCGTTGAGATATTCAGTTGGGAGCAAGGCAGCCAAATCAGCTCAAGCAAATACTCAAGCTCGAAACTTCCACGAACCCCTTCTCCATGATCCTTTGGTACAATGGAGGCCGATGGATCTACGAGTGGAGGACTACATTCTATTCACTTGCAACTCACCGAGTACTAAGCCCAATCCAAAAGCATCAAGAGCTCTTTCATACCATGCAATTCTCACTATGTACAACCACAATATCCAATGTACAAGAAGAGTCGCCTAAAGACATAATTTTTGACACCACGCCCCCAGCTGTGCGTTGACACAACTTATACGACAAATCATTGAGAACAGCCGTGTTAGCCACCTTAGAATTATAGTTCGAAACGAAGAGCAACGGCGTGGGACTGGCTCTCCAAGAATCCTATCACAGTGATGAGCACTTCTCTTTACACTGTACAAAAAGGCTTAATTTGCATGATCTCTAACCACCCAGGCCGTGATGCCGACACACTTCGGCTGGTTCAAACAAGTATTAGTAACAGTAGTGTATTCCACTGCTGCGGCACCCACAATATCAAGCTCCGTGATAGCAATCTCACTAAAACTAGACGCAGCAAGGGCAGCCAACGCAGCTGGCTGGCCACTAGGACCCCACGACTGACTGCTGGACGTCGACTGCAGATGGCACTGCGATCCAATATCATCAACGGGCACGCCGGCAGCGATCCATTTCTTGACGTGAGCGACTATAACAGCCACCAGCTTGGCATGAATAGATGCGTCAAGGTTGTAGTCGTTGATGTGGAGTTTTGCGTTTGAGTCTGCTGCTCGAGCAGCAGCAAAGGCGATGGGGATGTAGGGTTCGCCTAGGACCTTGTAGTAGACATCGCTTAGCATACTTCCGTCCTCGTTGAAGACCTCGTTGGCCACATCCTGGTTGTGCCAGAAATTTTGATAGATAGATAGGGGGTACGAACCCATGTGTAAATCTTCCCTGCACAGCGTCCGACTTCTGTCTTTACTTTGTTCTGGATGACAGCTGTCGATGCATTGACGGTTGTCACGGAGTTGACCCACGGTGGGAGTTGAGAGTACCACACTAGAGTATGGCCTCTGACCAGCTTTTAGTTGGTCGCAGCCCATTTTAGTAGAGTATTCCATGCACCATGTTCCGAGATGATCCCTCTCACTTATGTGCAGACACAGCCCAATACGAAAATAGTTGCTCCAGACCAACCGCTTCTTTCGCGTTGAGCATAAGTAACTCCTTGAGCCGACGCCGGATCAAGACTGGCAAAGAAAGCCATCAAGGCAGTTAACGTGTAACGTGACATCATGTTGCCTCGATTTCTTTTGAAGACCACCAGTGGGCAAAACAACAATGCAATTCCGTACTGGATGACTAAGCAACCAAATTATTAAACAATGGCTTCGCCGGAGGGCCTTTGATTCGGACGAGGAACTCAGAAAGGCATTGTTAGAAGAATGGGATAAGGTCCCCGTAATTTTGTAATAGCCACGGTCCTGGATGTTTGTCGATCATGGTTTGTATGAATATAACGTAGATAGGCAAGAGACGATCAACGCAATATTTTTGAGTCATATATATCTGAATTGCGGAAGAAATCACGCCTTTTTGAAACCTGCCAACAGCCTGCTTCCTATTTGCGTGGGCTTCGAAGAAGGGGTAATTCGTAGATTTTGACGAGTTGTAGGTGCCATAATTGCGCGTGTTGAGTCGAATTGTTGATAGTTTCGATTTTACGAGTTTCACGGATTTGCTGACTAACTAGGGTGCAGCACGAATTCTATCACCCACTAGTGCTGCCACCAGTGGATGCCTGAATTCGTGGCGATGGCGCTCGGGCCACCAAAATCAAAAGGCCAAGTAATCCCTATATCATGGCTAGCAACTATGGCCTTCCTTCGTTACGAATCAGTCGTTTACACCTACTAGACATTACTGACTTATATTCTTCTAATTTCCTCTAGCGTGACAGCGTCTCGTTCTTATAGTGCCTCCTTTATCTCCTCCGAGTGAAATACTCTTCGACGTAAACGCTGCTTAATTGTATCCCAGCAAGCCTTGATCGGGTTCAAATCTGGGCTTTGTGCAGGATGATATCGTTCGTCTATCCAATCTGCTTGTTCAAGCCGCTATGCGAGATCTTCCTTCCTTTTCCGTGGCTCGGTACCATCTTCTGTAAAACACAGGCTCCAGAGTCATGAGCGCGAAGAGAGTGAACTGCGTCGATATGTATAGGTAATAACTTCTCAGTATAGTACCTCTGGGCCATCGAATTGCCCTGTACCGGTACCTCGATTATGTGGCTTGCTAGCATTCCCATACTCGGACTCTCTCAAGGTGTTTCTCGTCTGTTTCAGTCTTCGGGGGCCGCCGAGGCTTGCTAGGATATGCAGGAGTTACCTCCTGATCCTCCTCGTCATTATAGAAGACTAGCTTCTCGCAATTCGCAATCCAATCGATCCATCCAGCACAGTGTAACTGAGTCCCCTTTTTAGCAGGCCTCTATACTATGTTCTCGTCGTCGCATCGGGTCCTTGCCTCTCGAAGTATTCGTTCGGTGGCTAAAGATGTTGGATCAACATGTAATTGGTCTATAAATACAACTGTAGACCAAAACTGTGCAACCAGTTTGTCCTTGTATGTAAGCGCATAAGTTACGCGTTCAGAGCGATATGTGTCCGAGATGACCTTCTTTATAAAGGCGCACTTAAGCTTTTGGCTACTTTTTGTATGCTCATCTAGTTAACGCCGGAGCTGGCGTACGCCGACCGGTAGGTTATGATATTCGATCATGGCTTCCTAACGCGATTTTCGGATCGGGTTGCGCCGAGGGTCGCACAGCATTTTACAAGTGTCCTTCGAGATCCTCAACTTCCGCCCGAGTATAGAAGAGGTACTTCTTGTAGTCCTATGAGCGCGAGAGTCTATCCCTCCTTCCCGTGTTGCTTTTAGTACGCGTCAAAAAACCGAGTACGCTTTACAATATCAGCTTCGCGACCTCAAGAAGGCCCATTAGGAGGAGTAACGCATTCACTAACTCTTGTGTTAGCTGGCATTTCGGTGCTAAACATAGAGGGTTCGGACGCGTCGAGGTAAGTAAGCGAATGCACGGATCCCGCTACGAATTCTGGCATCCTCCACGGGTGCCACAGCTCTCCTGGTTACATGATCCTTGGCGCACATTGACTCACCACAACAACGCGTGCGACCAAACACTTGCTCCCTTGCTTTAGTTCTCGTTGTTCACCAGTACAACAAGAGGCATTCACTATTTACATATCGGCCTTTATGACAGGAGGCCAACTACGGGTGACGCAAAATTAGGAATTGTAAATACAACTGCTGAAAGTCACCACAAGACGAGCACAAAAATGCACGAAGATATTGTATTGTGTGATTACATGCTGAAGCTGGCTGGCTGGCGAATGAAATAGATAATGTACAAGTAAAGACCTCCCCACCCGCGATGTTCTGCTTAGGCTCGCGCATCCAACCAGCATCCAAGCCGGTCGCACCCAGCTTGGAATATTCGTGAATAGCCCACTCAGCGTCCTCACGAACCCAAGGACCGCTCTTGCCGCTTTCCTCCTCAAGATTACAAAACCACACCAGCCAAATCTTCCCAAAACAGCAGTTGTATCGTATTGCTCTAGCTTGTATGCTGTGACACAAGCCACGGCGCCCGAAGCTCGCTCGAAGAGAAAAGGAAAAATATTGACACAAAGCTTTTAGTTTCAACCCTTGCCAGCCCATCGCTGTAAGTCAAGTTTCGTGAGCCAAAGGAAAAGTCGCATAAAATCGCAGTTGCCTCCCGCACAATTCGAGTGCAGAGAAGCGATGACAATGAAATCTGATGTCGTGTGTAGTCTATCGGTCGAATGCGAGGTATCATGGGAACGGAGTTGGCTTTAAGACAGCTGAAGAAAAGGCGCCGCAAATGCAGTAACAACCCGCCGGTCTATGCACAAATATTAGGTAGGTATCAGAAACACTTTTGTGTGAAATCATCGTCTTCGTGGAGCGATCAGGTCTCGCTCTCTTTGCTGACTTCTGACTTGCCCGCAGATGCAGGTGTTGCCTTGTTCAATTCCGGAGAGTTAGCTGTCGAAGGCGGAGATGTTGGGTTCTCTGATTCCCCCATATTGGCAAGCAGACTGAAAGCGTTTGCAGATGTAGCTGATTCCTTTTCCTTTTGCTGTGGTGGAGTACCCTGTCTCGAAGCTGGGCTCGAATCGTCACCACCTCTGCTCAATGATCCACCTGGACCCATCTTTCGGCCACTGTTGCTTCTGGATGAGAACATCGAAGTTGGTCCGAAAGACATCTGTTGACTGGAGTTGCGGTTGGCAGCACCCTTTGCACCAAGACGACGGAGATCATCCATGCCAACAGTGTTTTTGTTGTAGTCAGGAGGTGGCTGGTTGTTGTATCCACCAGAGAAATTTCTGCCGTCACCACGACCCATTTGCATACGACCTCCTCCACCACCACCACGTGGACCACGAGCGTTCTCTGCGGCCTTCTGGGCGGTTGCAGCTTCAGCCTAATACAAGTTAATATGGACTTTTTTATAGTGCTAAAAACGTTCGACTTACCTCGAGTCTAACTTCGTCGAGAGTCTTAGGGCCTTTGTTGGTCTCCTTGGATCTCCAATGCAGCTTGCGAAGATCGAGGATGTCCATCAGCATGTACTTTAGACGAGATGGCAATGCGGGTGTCTCGACCATTGCCTGGATGCGTTGGAAGTAGACATCCATCATTGGCTTGCCCTTTTCAGTGCTATCCAAGTTCAGTCCAATGGTTTTGAGAAGCTTGGTGAGCGACTCGATCTCAGCTTCATCAGGAATACCGGTGTAGTCGACTAGCTTCTTGACGCACTCGTGCATGATACGTTCCGTCAACATGCTGAGCTTGTATAGCTCACCGATGAACTGAACCAAACCAAGACCACGTCTCTTGGCGGCAGCAGCAATGTAGTATTCGTCAGAAAGCATAGCAGCCTCCTCGGTTTTCTCCTCACCGCGCTCGCCCTCTGGCTTCTCGCCCAGATCCATTTTCCAACCACGCTCAAACTCTTCCTGACATCTGTTAAGAAGGTACTTGCGGAAAAGGTTGCCTCCTCGGACGACATCGCCATTCTTATCGTGAATGCTCTCGTCCTTGATATCCGGATTCATCGTCTCTAACATACGCTTGCAGAATTTAGCATACATAGAAGCCCAATGAGCCTCATCAGTAGCTTTCTCAAAGGTAAGTTGAATGACTTGTCGCAGAGTACGACCATCTTGCTCATCCTTGGATTGTGCAGCAATGGAGAGGATCTGATCAGAGATCTTGTCGAACTTCTCGGGGGTCATCTTATTCAAAGCAGCCTTAACCTTACGTTGAACCATGTCAGGTTCCATATGTCCAGGAGCACCTGACGCGCCAGGAGCGGGTCCAGCAGCACCAGTCGCATTGGCACCAGGAATACTGCGAGGCTTCCAGCCCGTGGCAGTAACCTGAATAGGCTTGAGGTCCATACCGGCAGTGAGTGGCATCTTTGCTGCTGCTTGAGCTTCTTGTTTTGCGTTACCTCCCTGGTGGCCATCACGTCTGCTACCTTGTCGGTCCCGTTGAGATTTGCTTGCTTGACGAGGAGATTGCGGCATGTTTCCGGTGGATGAGGAGCCACGTGACATCGAATTTCCGCCGAAGGCTCCGCCAGGACGACTGAAGGAGTTCATTGTGGAGACCGCTGGTCGAGCCAAAGCTCCTGTCGCCATCTTGTAGCGTTCTTCCGATGTTGTTCCCGGAGGAAGAGTCTTTCCACCAATTGCACCACTTCCGAAAGTTCCCATAGTGAAGCTTGAAGGTGTCTGATTACGGTTGGAGCCTCGAGGACCCATTCCACCAGCATTTCTGGGATTGGCTGATCGTGCTGAGGTGTTATCGTTCGGGTCTCCAATCAGAACCTTGATCTGAGACTCAAACTCCAAGGATGGTTTCTCAACAAAGACCTTTTGGAACTGTAGCAGAAACTCTTTATCGTACTTGAAACTCTTGCCCTTGGCAGTGACGGCCGAGTTAAGGGCTGGGTTTGGCGATCGAATGTTCTCAGGGTACATGGATGAGTTCATGACCGTAAGGAAACGAGCAGACTTGAGTGACTGCAAAGCTGCACTTGGTTGAGGTGGTTCGACAGGCTTCGTGTTGAGAGGGGCGAGGTTGAGAGCAGCAGGCTTGCCACGCTTCTCAGTACCAGTGGTCTTGGGAGGCGGACCCATAGAATTATCGGTGGCAGGATTAGGGGTACCACTCTCGTTGTTGAGTGAGAGACTTGATAGCTTAGAAGCAATATTTACGGATGTAGCTGATGCAGGCCCCTTCGTGTCAGGCTTTGCCTCCAGCTTAGCACCGTTTTCAGCCGCAAGTGATTTGGCTGCTTTCTCGTCCTC
Source organism: Calycina marina (assembly GCA_019669825.1). Lineage (NCBI taxonomy): Eukaryota > Fungi > Ascomycota > Leotiomycetes > Helotiales > Pezizellaceae > Calycina > Calycina marina. Next base: position 11,879 of record MU253807.1, on the reverse strand, counting down.
CAAACGTTCCATTTCACGCTCCTGCGCTTGGAGCTTCCGGTCATTCTCCTCGGTATCTGCTTTTGCCTTCTCTGCTTTGGCTTTGTCGACAGCACGCTTCGCGAGTAGCTCGGCCTCTTTCTTTTCACGCTCTGCTTCAGCACGTTCCATTTCATCGATTTGACGCTCCATTTCTTCCTCTTCCTCCTTAGCCTTCTTCTCAGCAGCAGCCTTTTCTTCCGCTTCCTTAGTCTTAGCGTCCTCGGCTGCCTTTGCCTGGAGCTTGATCTTCTCGTCTTCGACCTTTGCTTCTTCAGCAGCTTTGATTTCAGTAGCCTTAGTTTCAGCATCAGCCTCATCCTGCTTTTCAATGGATTTGTCAGATTCGGCTGCTGCCTTAACAGCTGCTACTTTATCGAGGAGCTCTTGCTGAATTTGTTGATTGCTTTTCCTAACTTCGCTCTCGGGGCGACCATGCTGAGGAGTAGCAGATTTGGGTGGTGGTGTTGGAGTAGAGGCGATGGCAGGTGGAGTTCTGGCGCGGTCCTTTGGTGCGGGAGAAGCGGGTGCCTTGAGCTTATCAACATCGAGAGCTTCACCATCTGGTCTCTTTATGACTAGGGCTGCACTCCTCCGAGGAGGACGAGTGAACGAAGAAGCAGCAGGCGAAGACTTTTGTTGTGTGGTGTGCGCAACAGTAGGGGGCATTGAAGGAGTTCCAGGTTGTCCAACACCAGTGCTAGATGCGGGTCGATGCTCTGATATCTGCGATCCATTTCGAGACATTGGCTGTGTCCCAGGTCCAGGTACATATTGGTTGCCGTAAGGTTGTTGATAGCCAGGTTGTGGTGATTGAGGGGGGCCCATCTGGTAGCCCATCATTCCAGCTTGAGGATACATCATCTGTGGACCACCGTTCATGGGGTATTGCTGCATACGATCCCCATAACCCTGAGGTGGGTATGCACCATAATGTTGCTGAGGCTGGTTTCTTGTCAGGAACTGTTCAAAACCACCGCTTTCTGGTGCAAGATCAATCTGTCCAAGGTTCACGGGACCTTGTTGCGCAACAGTGGAGATGGTAGGATTGTGAGAGGGGATAGCAGGGGGAAGAGGGGGCATGTTTCTGATTTGGTCAGACAAAGACGCATCATGCTCTGAGGAACCTGGTTGCAATGGCATGTTACTCTGCGACTGTAAAGAGTCCACACCATTGGCCTGGGGTACGGAGAGACCTGAAGCCGTTTTTGCTGGACTTTGACCGTGATCGTTGAGCTCAACAGGAGACTGCTTGTTGAACGCGTAATGGTTACCGAGCGCCGACTGCTCAGACGACAGCTGGTGTGCAGGAAAATGCTTGTTCTCCCGGCTCCAGTTCGCTGCCACACCTCCTCTGTTGGAGGTCGTGAAATTTTCAGACAAAGCAGACAACGTAGAAGTGGATGGAGGTTTTACTGTGTAATAGTTGTTATTGTATGCCTGCTGCTGGTTCTGCATTGCTGGCATAGCTTGGTTCATATTTGGGGTTCCAGGCATAGCGTGTTGCATTGCAGGGCTTCGAGTTTGCATATTTGGCGAGCCTTGAAAGGATTGAGTACCCATTGGGCGTCCGTTGTTCTGGAAGGTTGGTGCCATGCCACCAGCCATACCTCCGCGACCAGAGTTGTGACGGAAGTTTGTCATTCCAGCGGGAGGGTAACCAGGTTGCTGCTGTTGTTGGTATGGGGCACCTTGGGTGAATGAGCCGCGGCCTCTTCCTGCTTGTTGGCTAAATCCACCTCGGCCTGGAGCTTGCTCATTGTGGGATGAGTGGCTAGACTCGCGGCGGAAGTGTTGAGCTGGGGAACCTGGTGCCATGGGGCCTTGTGGAAATGATGGTCGCCGTTGACGCTGTAATTTAAATGTTAGATCTGGAAGTGACGAATCATGGCCAGGGGTTAGACTTACATCAGCGTCGAGACTGCCAAAGTTTATAGTGCCACCATTACCAGGAGCGAGACCAGAGGGAGGTCGTCCACCGCTTGCTGATGGTTGTGGGATAGGAGATGGCGAAACCGAGGGTGAAATCACTCTTGGGTTGTTGCCGGGGATGGGGATTGGTGCCGAGGCGTTCGATTGAGAAACGTGAGGCGTGCTGTGCGAAGCAGCCGGGGAATCTGCAATGGAACCAAATTGTGGGATACCGGCCTTATGGCCACCGACTGGACCACCGTTGGGAACATAACCGCTTGGACCATTTGCGCTGATGGTAACCGAGTTTTTGCGGGAATGTTCCGGGACACCATTTGCTGCAGAGCTATTTGCGATAACTGGAGCAGACACTACTGGTACAGCGGGAGGGACTGAGGATCTGCCGTTGGCTGGCGAGATCGAGTTCGTCTTTCCATGTTGCTGTACCGGCGCAGGTCCTCCAACAGCCACGGCTGGGGATGGAGTTGAGGATCCCGTCGCGATCGGTGGCGACGAGGCTGCCTTCTTCACGGTGGAAGCGTAGGACAGAGTCGACTGCGATGCGCTGTTGGAGGCCTGCGGTGGAATCTGAGGTTGGGAGACCTGAGTAGTCATAGAGTGATTGTTTGTCGAGTTTGGTATCGTTTGTTTTTCGTTTCCGTTGTCGTGCTTGTTAGATGACGTACTGTAGACGTCAAATTTTATCGTACTGTTCTTCGCAGAAGGTCGATGTGATTGCGAATCGAATGTGTCTATTGAAAACAAGATGACAAGAAGTTTGAGTGGAGTTGTGATTGATGCGACTTGAGATAGCCGAAGTGAATCGCTCCCTCGTGCGCAAAAATGCAGGAAGGAGTGTGGGTATTTTTTTTTCGCTGTGAAATGCCTAAAGGGCAGACAGGGCGCAATATCGAGTTGGTGAAAGAGGCGAAACTTGTATTAGTATCGTCTTACAAACCTCCAAATGGGATATCTTCTACAGAATAGAAGAACCGGGGGAGATGGAATGTTGGTGTTGTATGTTTCTGATGAACAAGTGTAGCGGAAAAGATAAATTGTAGACTTGGGAAAAGAAAGAACAACCACGGCTCTTGCCAAGGAAGTGAAAGTACTAATCCTAATTTGGTTTGGCGTCAGTGGTTCTTAAGTTACTTCGAAGTTGACTTTTCAAGCATCGACCGGGTCTAGGTGTCAGCCATACTTTATGATTTGGACGGACAACTCTTATTTATTCACCTTGATCGCATTCAGAGCCACCAAATGATTTACAGATGCTTTGTTATTCCATATATTCGGATACTAATTTGGTTCTGGGCTTTGAGCAATCTCAGGCGAGGGGAAGGAGGCTATGGAGATGAGTATGGAAAAAGCAAGGCTGCGTACGAGTATCCCCCCCCCCAAAAAAATGATTGATTGCGTGTCCAAGTAAGTACCTAGCTCTACATAACATCTCTTGGGGCACGTTGTCAATACCTTTGCGCCATTGTCTCATCTCAACCCGTATGAACAATCGAGATTTACGGATCCTGTACTGGCCTGATTGCCCCAAGAGACGAAGCCGAGTAGCTGCACGTCTGTCGTCAGCACCGCGGGAGGGTTACAGAAGAAGTCTTTCCACTTCGTAAAGAGGAGTCTCCGTCTCGTGCAGTGCTCCGTCCCGTACGGTGCGCTGGTGAAGCTCATGATATCTTCTGCGAGAGTATTTTCCTCCTGCGTTGCTACAGAGATACTCGCACCACACATCCAAGCAAACCGCAACAACTTGGGACGATTGACTTCAAACACGCTACAAACAGCATCTCCTTGTTATGACCCGGAATGCTTAGCCGCCGGCCACTCAGTACAAGTAGCCTCCAATCCAGCCTAGCTCTTTCTCAGCTTTGTTTACATATTGTTTCTTTCAATATTCCATTCTCAAAGACTTCCAAAGACCCTTTGTTTTTTGAAAGCGAGTTCCAAGCGAGTCCGTACATCTATTTACCAGCTCCATTGTTCTGCGTTCTACTTGGGCGAGCACCAGGTTACATTGAAGCGAAGGTCTTGCTTGACTGGCTCGCCACCTTCCAATCTCAGTCTCCTAGAAGGAAACGAGCTGTGACTGGCTTTACGGAGCACTAATCAAAAATGAGCCAAAGCACAGGACGCAGCATACTCCAAACCGTCACCCTCAGTCATTTCATAATTCAGCCTACCAGGCCGGATCCCTCAAGCACCTTTCCGACACCTAGCCAGTCACTTCCGAGGGCTCAAGCAGTCCACTCATCATCCCCCCCTTGATCCTCTTGATCCAGCATCCGTCTCAAACCCATACCGTACCACCGCACAGCCGCTAAATTCCATGCCCAAACTCCGATACAACTCGCTCTGACTCACACTTCCCATGCTTACTCCGTACATCTTCCGTAAAACAACGCAGCAAATAAAGTGACCTTTTTGGGCAGGTTGCGCCGCAATCCGAGGCAAAGCGCGCATATGCACTGCGATGCACTGTGACGATAGGTCATTCTGCAGCCCTGTGCTATTTTTCCACGGTTTGCGCCCAGTGCACTTCTACTTCCACAGCATGCCTAGCAAGCAGTTTTCTATTAATGCGAAAGCTTCGCAGTCTGCGTGACCCCTTTATTACCAGCTTACCTAAGTCTATATCATGACATGTGATGTCAAGCGCGTTTCGGAAAAGTATAATACAAGGATGCAAGAGATTGGTCCAAATTGGCTTCTAGAAGAAGGAACAAATGACTTGCATGTGTGAGTGGATCGTAGGATTTGTGCCAAACTGCGAACCTCGTCACTGGCCAACTAATTTAACAGACCTCATAGTATGGAATCTATGACCCTACATATCTTATTCTCTACAGTCTGATCTGTCTGGGTCCCTTTTTTGCGCTCTACGTATCGCGATCGGGGAGAACTCCTGTTGGCATGCACCAGGGACTTTTGACACAATCAGGGCGCACAACCCAGATCTCGTAGTAGGTAGGCAAGTGCGGAAAAGTGTTCAATTTGATACTTCTCCCCTTTGCAAAGTGCTTCTGCCTTCTTCTGCCAAAAATCTCTCGCAAGTACGAAATTTCTGAAGCATAGCCAGCCAGTACGGCCTGCTGCTTGTGACTCACCATCTACATCCAGGCGAGTGCAAAGAAGAATTCAATATACTTTAGGATCAGTACGGAGGCCAGTAACGAACAGTTTTCGAACCTCAACATAGAGTACCTCAACATAGATCAAACTGACCTTTTCTGAGGCAAGTCTTACAGTCAAGTCATTCTCCGAGAATATACTACCCACCGTCTCTGTCACAACTCCTACCAGGTCGTCTGCATCTCACTTGCTCGCCCCAACGAAAAGCACCAGCAGACAAAAGACCCAGGACTAACAGCCAGTATCGCTCCACTACGTCACCTACTCATGGACAACAGTTGTGAACAAACGCAGTCTCTCGATGCAGGAGAGAGCGAAAAATCCCCCAGCATTGCGAGATTATATGTGACATGTCTAGCCACCAAGAGAATGACCCAGTCTATCTACTGCTAAGCAAGAAGTACGAATCCGCAACACAAAGGCCGCATTAGAAGCGCCTTCATTGGATGCTCATACTAAAGTTTTCGGGATATCTCTATCCCTTTCCCAGATGTAGTGTGTTAGTACTTCGTACCTGAATTATGTCAAGGGGATGCTCCCTGCGTTAGCATGAACTCAAATTTCAAGTCCAGCATAGAAGGTAGGGGAAGTAACGTGCCGTCTGGTCGTGAATAAGGGAATGGATGCTGGTAGAGGGTCAATGGGTCTGAACTTTTAACGCAGTGTTGAAGCATGCCTTGCTCATGTGCTCCTTACTCTCCCTGCCTGCTCTATACTGTGATTCTCCATTGCACCCGCAGATTTGGTTGGTCAAAACATCGTGTGGTCACTGGAGTGCATACAGAGGAAGACAAGATCTAATGACGTTTGATTATACCTCGTAAATAAAAACTTCTACAAAAACTTCCATCGACTATACCCATACTCGTTGAACTCAGATCCTCCATACGCCGAGTATGTGAGCCACGTCAAATCATTATTTGAACGACCAATATATCTACACGAAAAGATATGACCATAGAATACTGTTGATTCAAAGTCTGAAATTCTCAAATTCCCCACATCAGGCTCTCCTCTAGAGTAGGCCATGTCGTGCCGCCGTTAATCATCATTGGTGACCCAAGTATTTGATGCCTATAGCTACCAGTATGGCGAGGAAACCTAAAGAGGTGAGTCAAACGACAGCACAGGTTGAACTTGTGCTCCTGCAAGCTGGTTAGTTACGTCAATTCGGGGTAGATTCAAGGTTGGAAAATACCCTCTCTGTTTTTCCAACTCCATTTCCCATAACAGGCATAGCTTTAGACGTTCTCGTACGGTGGTGATCGTGAGCATCTTGTACTTCTCCTCGTGGCTGGCCGGGGCAATTGCAGCGAACCACCAAGTGAACTTGTCCGGGTCGGTAGGGATTTGACCGAATGTGTTTATGATGTTGTGATGCAGCCAGGGAGCACTGGCGTGCTGCATGGTTTTTACAAACTGGCTAGCGCTCCTGAACAGCTCTTGCGTAGAGAGTCTATGGAGTTCTTGTTTCGAAGGAAGTTGAGCTTGCGTTACATGACGCGGAGGCGCTCCGAACTGATCCTGCGCTGAATAATATCGTCGAGCCGATGATATTTCCGCAGCTTCTATAGCCTCTTCTTCTGATATGCTCAGGTCGTTGAATTGTTCAACCCTGCCAACTACATAGCCATCCAACATTCCGTGCTTAAGCACTCGGAATCTTGACTGGCCTCTGGTTTCTATGATACTGCGACCATCGGCCATGAAATGCATGTCCTCAATAAAGAGCATGGTCCCGTACTCGTAGAATGGAACTACGCCAAGGGTCCCTTGAGGATTTTTTTTCGGGTTATGCAGAATCATGCCGAATGTCCGCCCGCCTTCCATAGCGCGACGCATCATGAGACGGTACTTCGGCTCAAATACATGCAGAAACGTCGGCATTTGTGGCAACGAGAGAGTGCATACGAACAGAGACGTATTCAGCTCCCCCTTTTTTGATTCCGACATAGCTATCTCTATCCTCGCAATGAGAGCTTCTGGACAGAGACCAGCAATGAGTTTACAAAGGGTGAGATTCGAGGGTGCTTGAGCCTGGTCAACTCCCGGCAGGAAGTGCATACGGCGCCGGCAGACGGGGCAGAGGCTCGAATGGTCCTGGACTCGGTGAAGGCATGACCGGCACATAGTATGTCCACAGGCAGTGGTGAGCGGATCAAGGAAGAGGCCATAGCAGACATGGCAGTCGAGTTCCGGTCGTGCCGCTTCCTTCAAATCTGCCAGTATAGCGCTATCCAAGTCCTCGTATTGGTCGCCTGCTGGAATGATCGAAGTATATGTGACTTCCGAATCATACGCAAGCTCTCCCATCTCAGCTAAGGTGAATGCGGCTGGAAGACGACCGCCAGAGAGTATATGTAAGTGTGTCGAACCCTCCCTCATTGAAGACACTCCTGCGACCGACCATTTGTCCTTCTCCTCAATTTGCACAATTCCTTTCGTATCTCCAACAGATGCCTTGTACGTTCGTATCTCTTGTCTCATCACATCCACTATCCTGCTGATTACCACATCGATACTGCAATCTCCGGCGGTATGTTCTTTTCTGCAGCTGGCCACTGGACAGTAGAAACCTTGCAGACGGTTAGGCGCCGATGGATAGGAGATGTTTTCACGTGTGTGGAAATCCGGTATACATGGCCTGCAGATTGTATTTCCGCATGGCAAGGTGATGGGCTCTCGTAAGGGAAATGAGCAGTGCGGGCATTGTATGAGTCGAACAAGTTCTCTGGCATCCTTCGAGGCATCAAGTGGCTCTGCTGGTACAGGGTGGTTCGAAGCAGGAACTGATTGTATCTTGAGTGGTGATATAATGGTGCGGGCCCCGGAATATGGTAGAGACGACATTGGGTATTTAATCTAACCAAAGACTAAGAGAAGTTCTCTGCAGACAGATCGTTCGGGCTGAAACCCGCGAGCTATATTCTGTGTATTCCTCCCCTTATTCGTCCATCAGCGACTATTTGCTGCGTTCTCTCTTGTTCGTTATTGTTGGATTTCGTCGAGACAGATAATGTAAATAGGTGAGGTGTATATACTCCGTGAGTATGTGACTGTCGCTTGAACAAGGCGGATTATCGGTGTTGTAGATGTAAGTCAGCAAGATGAACGAGGCAAAACCGGACCACAACAAGTAGCGACTACCTAGTCTGTATGACTACACATATGGCGGTAGATACCGGGGTAAAACAGACTACTACTACACTCGTGGTTCGAGTGGGCAGGCGACTCTGACCCCATAGAAACAGAATACGTAGATTGGAGTAAAGTTGCAACTGTGCGGATCATTATCGCCCCAAAACGTACCGGGTGCCAAGGGAGTTTAAGTAATGGTGTCGTACCAGGGCATGGGAGTGGGTCAGGGCTGTGGCCGAACGGAACCATTCTTTCGGGATAAGTGAAGACAGATATAGAGACAAATACAGACAGATACAGAAACAGATACAGAGACAGAGACAGAGACAGAGACAGAGACAGAGACAGGCACAGACACAGACACAGACACAGAAAGAGACAGAGACAGAGACAGAGACTGATACATATTCAAGTACATCAAGCGCATCACGACAGAATCGACCAGGTATCTCCACGACACATGCCATGTGAATAGCACTTACATTTCATAGTCATTAACAACTAGACTTGTCAAAGGCTACTCCTGGATTGTGTAACAAATAGAGTCATATGATTGGATGCGTACTCATGTTGCCCGATCGAATAGGTATATGACACTCACCCAGTATCGAACATCGTGGGCTAGATCGGGATATTGGGATATTGGAATTCCAGCCACAGGAACAGCTGGGAACAACTACAATGCACTAGCTATCAGTGGGCTTGATTCAAGACACAAAGATGATGTTCGTGTCAACATCCTGATAGAGATCTGACACATCACATCCTTACTCTCTGGAGTAATCTTTCAGCAAATAGCACACTTAACAGTATCAGTACCTATCCTCAGTGTCGACATTGGCCACCGAACACTGACATAAGCCACATTGAGAAGAAGAAGACGAAGAAGAAGACGAAGAAGACGAAGAAGACGAAGAAGAAGACGCAAAAAGACGAAGATGCAAAAAGATGCAGCTGCCATGACGAGTCGACTTCTCATGCGCCTTCAGTCCTGCCACCAAAACCGCGTCATAGACTCCAAACACATGTACTAGTTCCTTTTATTATTATTTTCAGAGCCCTAGCTCAAATCCGCGGACTTTAATACCGATCCTATCAAATCCCGCCCTAAAACTTAAGGTCTATTCCGTGCTCGTAGTATGTACCTAGCTGGACCTGATGTTCAGTCTTCAGAGTCGCAGCCGCCGAGACTTAACCCCCCTTTTGCATCCAACCTAAGCGAGATATTGCGCTTGCGAGCTATAGTCTGGCCAAAGAAGTCTTCCGGCGCCTGTCAACGAAATAATTAGCCTCAAAATGCAGTATAGCTTCCCTGTGAGCCCATTTCCTAACGTCTCCGGAACAACCTTGTAATGACACTAGTGTTCGACGACAACCGTTGATGACCCTAAGTGAAGAAACCAGTCCTAGCTTATAAATCGTGATATTTGGATAGTAGGTAGGGAAATCGTGTGGTAACATTACTACTGAAGGGTGACTGCAAACGCTGCTATATTCATTCTAATGGATGTGACCCGTCAACTTGTAAAGAAAGTATTCAAGTGAACTGTTCATACCAAGTGAATACTGTAGATGAAGAACATCGTAATAAAATGTTAATATGGCGTTGACAGGTTCAAGAGAGGTGCTGTTCAGGAACAAAGCTAGTACCAGGTATACATGTGCACACCTACTGCACATTGGTCTTGCTTATCAAACCCACACACACATACTACTGCTTGAATACATACACACACATACAAAGCAAGATCTGCTTACTGAACCACTTCAGTTTATCACATGTTTTTACCACACCTCTTTCGCAAACAACCACAAGGATGAACATCTCAAAGAACACCGCAACGGAGAGCACCGCAACGAAGAACAATGTTTTCGATAACGTCTATGATGATAAGACTGTTACTCAAAGCAATGGTGTTTTCTTGCCAACTGCTTCTCGTCCTACCGAATCTAGACAGACTTCTCAGACTATGCAACGTTATACCCCAGCCGGACAGACTGCTCGCACTGCTCAGATTGCTCAGACTCTACGTTTTCCTACCCAATATGAACAGACTATGCAACGTTATACCCCAGCTGGACAGGCCGCTCAGACTTCTCAACGTTATACCTACAAACAGACTCAATACGAGCTGCCTCTTGAACAAAGACTGGCGCAAGCCCGTGCCGAAGGTGAGCAAGCCGGCTATGAATACGCCGCGAATGGTGGTGGTCCAGGTGGAGCTGAAGCCTATGCGGCTGAAAGAGGCCGAGCAGATCGCCACGAGGCTATGATCCATGAGACCATGCGAAAAACCGGATGCTCCCTTGACGAGGCTGTTCACGCCATCAACCGTTTCGAGAATGGTGAGCGAGCATAATCGAGCTAGCTGCACTGAACTCCCATCCATGTACGACGAACGAACTAGATGGGGTAATCCTTACATCTAGCCATTAGGAGTTCTGCATATCCCTAGACAAGAGCCGGAGCGCTGGTATTAAGAAGAGCGACGAGCAGCAATGTGACTCGGTGAGCTCCTGAAACAGGTATAATGACAACTACACTGATTTACAACCTTTCTCCCAATGACTCTTACTTTTCTTTCCTATCTTGTGACTGCAGCTCGATACCTTGCAATCTTTTTGAATACTAACTGACGATTACTTCTGGCAGTTTGGTCCATGACCCCCAATATGCATGTCCAGATAGCATGGCTCCACAAGCCATTTTCTGAACTTTCTGGTATTACCAAAAGGAGAGATTCATCTCGAAGGTACCAGATAGAGAGATGCAGGAACAGTCCAAGCAAATCATGTAAGACTGTGCCAACGTAGCTTCACGTTGCATACAAGTGGAGTGAATTCCTAAAGCTTAGATATTCGTAGCCTCCATGACCTCGATCTTTCAGGGCAACTTAATTTCTGGAACGAGACCAAGTTTTTCTCTCGACTTATGGAGACATAGTCAGTTCAGTCAAACAATTTTGAAGTTTGCGTTCCTGATTTCACCCACGCTTCCAGATACGTTGTATCGCTATAGAATCGTAACCTTCTAGGAAAAGCTTGTATGCCTTGGGTTGCCTAAAACTCTGATCTTTATGTAGAAGGTCTCAAACCAAAATTGCTTCATGTCGCCTCAAGCACACCGCTGGCGAGAAGTGAGAAAGCTGTCTATATCTGAGATTCCACTTAACCTTGAGACTTAACATGGAAGTTTTCCGAGTGACAAAAAAGAAAGAACACCTCGATATTAACGATAATTATATAACTTACAAATTTCCTTCCGTGCCCAATCATGCAAATTGGAAGTGCCTGTCCAAACTGAGAAGTGTATCTGGTACAAGAAATGGGTTTGAGACATTGGAGCGCAGATGAGAGACTCTTCGGAAGCGTACGATATAGCTAGACCGGCAATCCAAGATCATCCGTAGTATGGAAGAAGAATTGTATTATCTCAAAAGTATAAGATTGAATGATTGATTTTATCATACACGGATCCAGCCGTCCTTAAGACAGCTATGCCGGAATAGCTCAGCTTTAGCACCAGTTGCCGAAGTGCATCTGCCTCGGGAAATGCACGACACTTCATCACACTCATGTGACCAGCAACCTCCTCCACTGAGCCGTCTGGCTTCTATCTACGTATACATACATACACGCTGACAGAAGTGCTTTGTTTGTGGCATTAGTAT